>VZRM01007187.1:177235-207749 GCA_013397955.1 Grantiella picta | reverse complement strand
CCCCCGCCGGGAGCCGCAGGTAAGCTGCGGAGTGGATCTTCCCGGAGCGGGGCGCGCTCCTCCGGCACCACACACCGTGTGTCAGGCCGGCGCTGTCCCTGCGGAGCTGCCGACGAAAAGCCGACCCCTCTGCCTCCCAGCGCCGCTCCCGACGCTTCCCAAAGCCAATCCCGGCGCTTCCCAAAGCCAGTCCCGGCACTTCCCAAAGCCAATCCCGGCACTTCCCAAAGCCGCTCCCGGCACTTCCCAAAGCCAATCCCGGCACTTCCCAAAGCCAATCCCGGCGCTTCCCAAAGCCAATCCCGGCACTTCCCAAAGCCAATCCCGGCACTTCCCAAAACCAATCCCGGCACTTCCCAAAGCCAATCCCGGCGCTCCCGAGCGCTGCGCCCGGCGGGTCTCGCTGCAGGAGCGCCACCTGGCGGCCGGCGGTTGCTGCTCGAGATACGCGTGTCTGAAGTGGTGGCAAGCTGCTTTCCTCTCCTTCCTGCTGCACCTTATGTCCCTCTGTGCAAGTGCTGGCAGAAGCTTGCTAAAGCAGAAACGATGATTCTGAGCACATTGTGGCTGAAAAGCAGCTTTCTGGTGCGCTTGGGGTAAGTTTTGACAGGACACTGCAGCAGTGTGCTGAGCCGCGGGTGTGTTGGCTTTCTGCGCACAGCCGGAGAGCAGGAAAGCTTCTCCGGAGCTAAACCGCGCCTTCGGGCGAGAAAGCCGCGTTTGGCTCTCTGCAGCCGGGGAAGGCTGCGAACAAAAGGGGGGACTGGAAGAACGCCTTCTCCTCGCCTGCTCCTTTCTGGGACACCTCCCCCGGCCCCGGGAGAGAGGCTTAGAGCAGCTTCCCAGAGGGAAATGACTGCGACAAACCGCCGGGGAGAGGGCAGGTCCTGCATGAGCGACTCTCGCAAGGTCCCTGAAACTGACATAACACACCACATGTTAGTGAGAGGATTAGCTTTCATTTGAGAAAACTTCATATAAAATGTTTTGACGAGAACAAGTAAAAACTGCGAAGATAAATGGAAAATAAAGTGAAATACAACACCTGTTTATCACCCGCCAGATGCTGCAGATTGTCCTTTTCTCTTTTTTTTGCAGTCACCCCAGCCCAGGAAAACGATTAAAACATGCAATGCTGCCAAAGGTGACCCTGTCACTGGCAGCACTCGACACACAGAATGAGATGAAAATGCCTTGGCTTGTAGGACCTTGTGAAATAAAGAAGGGATGGGGCTGCTATTTGCACAGGCATTCACAACAGGGAATGTTCTGCTGTGGGAACAAGTGAATACAGTTCAACTAAGTCAAATATTTCACCACCTCCAGATGGTGGCAAACATCCGGCTGAATGATCTTCTAATCAACATGGTGTAGGCAAGAAAAAACTTACATCTGAAGAATTTCTAGAAGTAGTTACTTTGTGGTGATGGCTGCAGTAATGATGGCTTGGGTGGGCTCTGTGCTTTATGTTCCCGTTACCTCTATCTATCCAGTCTATAAAGGATGAGGCAGCCCAGTTCTAGAACTGCAAACCAAATGTCTTGTGACAACTGCAAGGTGGGCACACGGAGGCCAGGCTGGGACCGGAGTGGTAGGGAAGCCTTTCCACAGAAAAACAGATCTCCAGCTCAGGACAAAAAGTGTGAATCAGCAGTGTCACTCTTGGGGGGGGAAAGGCAAACATATTTGGTGTGCAACAGGAAATTGCTCTGTGAGACAAGTGCAGTAATCCTGCTGTATTCAGCACTAGCAAGGCATCAGGCTTGAGTGCAGCACCTTGGTTTGGGCACATTTCAAGAATGTTGTTAACTGGAAAGAGCAGCAGGGAGCAATGAGAGTGATCAGAGGGTAAGAAAACACAGCCTACAATGAAAGATCAAAAGAACTGCAACTGTTTTATCTCCAGATGGGAAGACTGAGGAGGAGTATGGCCACAGTTTTCAAAGGGAAGGAGTAATTTGCTCTTCCTGCCCATTGTGAACAAGAAGTAATAGATTTAAATTGCAGAAAACTTTTCTAGTGATACGCATAGGGAGACACTGAAATATATTTCCTGGAGAGGTTGTGGTGTGTTTGTCACTAGAGAGCAAATTAAGCAAACATATTTTGAGACTGGTTTGAAAAAATCAGAACTCTTACTGGGGATTACCAAAAAAGTTTACAGCTGCCAGAGATCTCTTCCACTTTTTTTACTAGTATTTTATGAGAGAAAAAACAAAACAAAACAAATCAAAACAAAACCTTTTTTTACTTAAAACACAACTAGGATTCAAAAAAGAGGACTAATATTTCCACTTTTTAAACTAGCTTACTGAATTAATCGAGAAACCACAAGCATTTTTGTATCTCAGCCCCCATCAATGGAATGGAAATAGCAATACACAATTTATGATACTGCAAGTCTGTAATGCATTATTGCAATTTTGTGGATGCTGGGAAAGGAGGTGATATGCAAATGTAAAATACCTCCAGACCTTCAGTTTCCTTTTCATACTCTCACTGCTTTAAATACTGCAATTTGTTTTCCTTTCTTCTCTAGGAATTCAGAGGCTAAACTCACTGTGATCTCTCCTAGTAACTGAAGTACACCTCTTCCCAAAGAGGAACAAATGGGAGCTCCCATGGTTAAATAGAACATTGCAGTTAAGAAATACCTCTAAAATAAAAGCCCACAAACCCTAACCATTGAATTTCATACTAGTACAAGTTTCTTTTATTGTGTAAATTGCATCAGAAGAAATTTCTAGTTCAGGAACAGTGATCCTTTGCTCTCACTTAGGCACATTAAAACCCAAAATAATCAGTGAACATGTACAGCCAACACTAGCAGCAACTGTTTTGAAGACTTGTCAAACCAAAGCAGAGCTAAGTACTTCATCATTTCATCCCTTCCAAAATGCAACAATGGGACTAGATCCACTAGAACTTTTAAACATTCTTTGTTGTTGGTAAAGTTTATATTTAAAGAAAAACAATTCAGGTGAATATGGCACAGTGTATAATCCAGATAACTGCCATTCAGATGCACTAAAATCATTGATCCTAAGCTAAAAAGATTTTTAGTAGCTTTGTTCAGAAAATTTTTGCTAATGATCTTATTACAAATGCTTTCTTTTTGCAGATTTCTGCCATGGTATAGCAAATAAACCCTGCCTCTTCTTGTCACGCCAGTGTCCTGCTCTCCTGTCATTTTGGCAGCCATTTCTCCAAGAAACCACTACAGACTTCCAGAACTCAATTTCCCTATGGTACCAGCATTGTGGCTATGACAGTGCAGTGGCAGCCTCCAGGATGGAAACTCTGCATCAGGAAAGCAATAGTGACAGTGCTGGAGATGGAAATATGGCTATGGTACACATCAGTACAAAGCCTGTCAAAAAACATTGGGAAGTTCTCCTTGATCCTCAGCAGAAACTTAATCCTCAATCCTGCTTTTTGCGCCATGAAACAGCATTTTCATGTCCAGATCTGACATCCATTTTTCCTGAGCACATGTATAAATGTATCTTACTGAAGTGACTGGGATTATTTACACACACCGTGTTCCTCATGTGTGCACCTATATTTAAATATTTCAGAACACGATCCTGGAAAAGGAATTTGAAAAATAATTTCCTTTTGATATACCAGCTGCTGAAATGATTAAGTCACTAATACTTTTTAAGTTCTCCAGCTCCCTAGAGATCTCTTACATTGGCATTATTTGTAGAAGTACAAAATACGCAATTCCTCTCTAACTTTAAAGTTGCAATCAACTCACCTTAAAAACATATTATTCTTACAAAGACAACATATGAAAACTGCTGCTATATTCCACTGTTTCTTTTTTTTTCCTGCACTGCTTTTAAACTGATTACTTGTCATTTATGAAAATTTTAGATATGGCCCTTGGGGACATGGCTTAGTGGTGAACTTGGCACGCTGCTGGGTTAATGGTTGGACTCCATAATCTTAGAGGCCTTTTCTAACTGAAAGGATTCTATGGAGACAAATATAACAGAGCACATTTTAAAGCATATTTATAATATTTTAATAACTATAGTTCAACATAGGAGTTGTTTTACTTTACTTTTTACAGAAATATTTAAAGATGAAGGGAAAAGTTTGGCAAAGATGTGTGTCGCAATCAAATGCTTATAGCTCACAGGATTGTCAAAGAAAGTCACTTAACCCTCACTTGAGCTTATCAAAAGTCTTCTCTGCAAGATGTATCACATGAGGCTTTTGCTATTAAAAGAAAACCACAATGATAAGCAGAAATTGAGAAGAGAGAGAAGATCAAATATATTATTAGTGGGGCTGCTTAATAGTTAGCAGTATACATTATTTTCAATCTTTGCTTTCTGCAACTCTCTAAGATTTTTGTGTGGAAGCAGTGTCAGTGCCATCTCTCTTCTGTACTTGGGTATTTGTTTCAACTTTCTTCAAGACCTTTCAGTGGGAAAATTTGTGAAAGTCCATTCTCAGTCAGGTAATACAGTTTATTGAATCAGCTGCAGAGAGGTCAAGAGTAAGGCAAGAACCACTGCGGTTCTGAAAAAAGACCTCATTTGGGGATAGAGTCAATCTAAAATCTGGAATAGGGAAGGAAACAGAAACAATCTCTCCTGACAAGTAGTATAGGAGTATGAATTGAGGAGGGAAGTTTAAGATGATGAAGGAGGAACTGATTCATTGAGGTACCCCAGTAAATGAAGTCAACCCGCAAACCAGGGGCAGTAAAATTTAGGTGTGATGTGAGGCTTGAATATCTGTGAGAGCTAGTCTGATGTGCGAGGACCAAGACGTGATGGAAGGAAAGGGAAGAACCAAAATTTTACAAAATATCTAAATAAAGGAGATGGCATTATGAAGTGGGCAAAGTCTGAGTAACTGTCACTATAACCCTCACACCATTGGCCCTGTAATTTGTACCTTCCAGGTTACAGACTTCTGTTTTGATGCACACACTTATTTCTATTTAACACCATACTTGCTAGACACTGACACAAATCAACGGGGAAAAAAATCCAAACCAACAGAATACAATGATATTAGAATTGTATGTCACAAAGCAAAATGCAAAAAGGAGAAAATTAAATAGGTTAAATATAAGGTGTTAATTCTGACACTCCACAGTTTTAAATACTTGACATTGAGGTCACAATAGTGTTATTACAAATTAGTTGTGTGTGGACAGACTATAGACAGATACATAAATTATTCTCATAAATAACTGTCTATAGAAATACTATGTGCAATGTCTGATTAAAAAAAGATTGAAACAAGAAATAAATTAGTCTTAGATATTTATATTTTTATGAAAAAATACTTTTATTTTGAACATGGTATGTTTGACTTATTAATGCTAACTATTTGCTAATTATTTGCCATTCTCAAAGCTGAAAACTATTCCAAAGCAATGGATTGTTTTATTTGTCAGCAACACGTATTAGAGCAAGAAAAGCCTCATTGAAACGGGTTCTTAATCTGCATTAAATTGAAGAGCTGTCAGTAAATGTCATGCAAAAGGCTGGGCTATTGATATCAGAGTACAAAACTGAAGTTCAAATCCTGTTGCCCCAAACTTGGTCATGAGAGAAGATATTCTGCCCAATTAGTTAAAGATGAAGATGTCTAGAGGCACAGGGACGTAATGACACAAGCACATTAAAGGGCAGTTCAAGTGAGACTGTTGCAGTGGCCTTGGCATAACTGAGTGCCCCTAGCTTGTTGCATAGAGAAAATGTTATGAATGAGTCCTGGGAGTGAAAAGGCTTCGTGGTTATGGTGACAGAAAGAAGCACTCCCATGAGGCCTTGCAAGAGACAATATGAATATGCACCTCGTTGGCCACTCACTGGCCC
Source organism: Grantiella picta (assembly GCA_013397955.1). Taxonomy (NCBI): domain Eukaryota; kingdom Metazoa; phylum Chordata; class Aves; order Passeriformes; family Meliphagidae; genus Grantiella; species Grantiella picta. The sequence continues at coordinate 201,903 of VZRM01007187.1, read as the reverse complement.
AGCACTTCTTCCCTCCCCTGTTCTGTATATGGTATTGTTCCAGAATGTTCTCCCTTGTTTGCTGAGGCAGTGTTTCATGATTTGTTGTTTTAAAAGTTCTGTATCTCACCCCCTGAATCCTATACGATCACACCTATGTCAATCCCTACTTCTGTAATCCCCATTGGTCCTTTCATGTTTCTCCTCCCCTTCACCCTGTCCCTTAAGACCCCCGTGCACAGCCCAAACCGGCGCCATTCGGTTGCCATCTCCAGTCTCTTCCTGTCCTCCCATCATCCACCCTGCCACCTCAATAAACCTTCCTGGAACGCCAGCCGGATTGCCTACGTTTCCTGCTTCCGCGCCTTGGTCTCCTGACTGCCGCCGATCCCCCAGGAGCTCCGCTCTCCACCTTTTTCCCTTGCCTCCCCACCGCGAGCTGCATTGCCGCTGCCACCAATAGCAGCTCCCCTGATCTCCGATCTGAGTGTGGGTCCCAAGACCCATCATGAGACTATGGGTTTTAAGCCAAGATACACACATATCACCCCTGATTCAAATGAACTCCTCCTCTAAAAAAGCTCTCTGTGCTTATGATGCTACAAACATTCAGATCCAGTGAGGTTAAAGAGAACTGATGGAAGCTGCAGGACACTTCATGAACTGACAGAAGCCATTGTTCCAAGATATCATAATTCAAGATTTACACCATCTACTTGTTATAACTTCAATGGTGATATAAGAGATACTATTTATAGCATGGTATTAATAGTTTCTATTCAAATTTGGGTAAAGTTTTTTTGATGGAATGTGCTTGAGCAGCTACAGAGGAGCTACCAAACAGTCCATCCAGCATAAACTGTTTGTAGCTCAGGGACTTCCTTGGGCCAAAGGTCTCAATCTTTTGTACTTTGAAAATGTGTCCACTAAACTTACTGTCAGACATTCTGAAGAATACAGCATGATAATGCAAAATAATTTGTGCATAGTTTCATGCCCAATTTCATGATTAGCTGTGGTGGAGAACAGATGAAGTTTTAAAGGAGGTTTAGATAAATTTGTAGCAGTGAGGTCAACTCAGATAACTGAACTAACCGACAAACCCCCCTGGGTCTGAAGAAACCTTCAGGTCAGGGCGACAGAAAATTGTTCCCCCGACATACCTTGGAGCTAGCCTCATGAATATGGACCAGGGATCAGAAGTATTGGTTCCTGGAGCTCTCCTCCCCTTCATCCCATTTTTGAGTTAATAGCTAGAATGTTCCTTTACCCGCGGTTTTATCATTGGTTCTTAAAGTTCTGTACCTGCCCCCCTTGCACCCCTATTTCCCAGTTTATCTGCCAGTTCTGTATTCCCCTTGCTCCTATTGGTTCTCCTGCGTAAACCCCCTCCTATCCTGCGGTCCCTCTAAACCCCTGGAACGAGACGCTCTCTCTCTGCGCCCTGAATCCAGCTGCTTCCAGCCCCTGCGTCCCCTCCCTCTTTCATCTGCCTTCTCCGCCCCGCTGATCCTACCAATAAACCCTGGATTCAGAGAACTGAGAGACTGCATCTCCTTATCGCCAAGTCTCCTGCTATCCTTCCTTCGGGGAGTTAGTCCGGGCTCGGGTTCCGCGCTCCCGGCTCCGCTCCTCCACCGCAGCGTGGGAGTTCCCTGCGGGGACCTCGTTTGGTGAGGTTTTTCGTGGTCCTCCCGCTTTTCCAGAGCGAGAAAACCTCATTACCAAATTAAGCAAGAACAGATTCCTGGGAAAGATACTGGAGTTAAGACAGAGTGAAGAATTCCGCAGCAGTAGAAGTAGACATGCACAGTGTCAAGCCAGTGCTAGAATTAGCAGAAAAGGTGAAAAAGCGGGGGTTTTTTTCTCTCAGAAAAATCCATCCAGATTTAGTAAATTATGATGTAGTTTAGCAAATGACAGAAAGGTCAATAACTTTGGATGGAAAGCAGGTTAAAAAAAATTGCAAAATCTACTCTTTCACTTCTAAGAAGCTAAAAGCATCCAATGTAAATAAAACTGCTATAATCCCTGCCACCCACTCCATGGCACATTAGACATTTTAGATGAGACAAAGAAGTTTTCAGGATGCACAGTCCTCTAATGTCTGTGCAAAACCAGATGAGAACTATAGTTCCTTTTCAATACATCAAGGCATTAAGACTTGGCACTAAGAATCTGATGGCTACCTTGTATTTCAGAGCACTTTCACTTTGGAGGTGCTCTATTGGGAGCCTTGCAAGTGGGGATTGTTACTGCATTCAGAATGTGCCCAACACAAATGTAAATGCACTCCTAATTCAAGCTTAGCCAGCAGACTATCTGTGTTTCATGCACAAGTACTGTGGACTAAGTTCGGAGGAAGAAATTGAAGCTAGAATAGAATGAAAGGGAAAAGGGCTTAATTTTGGAAGACATTTCAAGATTAGGTTAGGTAGTTCATAAGACAACACTGACTGTAAGTAAACATGTAACAAATAAGAATTAGAAAGTAATTTTCTTGGAGAACACTCGTTGTTTTGTATAAGAAATGTATTACAAAAACTGCAAGACAAATTCTCTTTTAACTTACAGCAATCATGCATATGTGCAGCTTCCCTAGAAACCCATCTGCAGGTAATTTTCTCCAGAGAAGTTAGCTCACAAAATTTCTGCTGCTTTTAGCTGCTGAAAATTTGGAGCATGGAATATTATTCCCTTAGTGACAAAAAAATTCTATAGGAATTCCATTGTTACTGAATCTATATTTCAGTTTGCATTTTAGCTCAAGTTAAAGGCATTACATTATTCTAAGTTAAAGAACAGCACTGCTCCACATTTCAAGCCCTGCTACTGCGTGGTTTGGCTCCCTGAGGCAGATGCCACTGGATCCAAAGAATGGATACTTTTGGACGGGGAGACATGTACTAGTTTTATTATTTAATTAACTGAGCTCCATGAATACACTTGGCTGTCTATAAACACCAAGGTGCTCTCACAACTCAGGGCTCCAAACTATTGACATTAAAAAGAGGGGATATCTTTTATTCATTCTCATAACCTGGAGTGTAAATAATTTAGAGAATGGACTATATAAGGAAGGTCAGTACATGCCTATAGTTTCATATTCTCTGAAGAGGAATTACTTTTAATTATAGAGCCATTTATAGTAAATCTCCAAAGTTATGTTCCTGGTGTGCCCAGAAGGATTCCCTCCTCAGAAAGGAGGTGTGGCCACAGGTAGCTCTGGGGGCAGGAAGAACGATGGGAAGATGACACAAACGGTGGAATCTTTCAGACCAAATAAAAGTACTTTTTATGGAAAAAAACATGTTAAGCATCTATAACCCACTATGTAAGACAAGGAAATTGAAGGAAAAAAGGACCAATTCCTCCAAAAAGATGAAGCTTAGTTCAGAAAATGAATTTATGGGCAAGTAGTGAGGCAGAACAGTAACTAAAGCAACAGGCTGCACATGGTTGTTAAGGTATTTTTGCAAAAAGACTTCTGTGATTTAATTTCGTAAATAAAAAATGAGAGGGAAGGGAACAAATTGTACATGAAGGAAATTTGAAATGTCTGAAATACGGGAAGAGGTATTGAGCTTGTTAATAAAACAGAAAGAAAACCTGCCAGTAGACCAATTTTCATCCACCTGAATGTTTTCTTCTTTAATCTAAATATTCGTAGTCTTTAAGAAATGGAAAAAAGCTCCAAATAAGAGAAAAGTTAAATAATCAAGAAGCAGAGTTGTTTTCATATTCACAGCATTGCTTTATTTGCTGAAGAGTACTAAAATGGTAAAATAAATTTTTTTTTTTAGCTCAAATAGCTCTGTAAAGATGATGTAAGGAGAATTTATTAATATGTTTTCAAAGAAAGATGTCCCATCTGGTTTTGAATTTCTATGTTGATTAAGGAGTTAAATGGCTGGAAAATGGACAGTGCACAAGAAATTCTTCATTATATAATAAATTGTTTACATGGCACTCACTTATTTCTGAAGAGTGAAATGTCTGGGGAGAACTCCTTTTTACCCAAGAATTTTACAGATGATCTTTAAAATAAACTGAGATGTAGACAAAAAAGAATTCAGAAGGAATAGCCACACTTTATTGACCAAAGTCCGGGGATAAATCCTGACAGTGCTCACTCTCCAACTTATACCAGGTTGCAGTTCTGAAGTGATGACATTAGTAAACCAAATTCAAGATTACTGCAAATTCAGAACAACAAACCAAAGGAACCTGGTTAATTAAACACACTGCAGCCCCTCCACCCTGAGCCAAACCACAGTGTGTTGACCCTTTCAAAGGGTCAGTGCAAAACCAGCATGGTATTCTTTGAGTATTTTTTTGGCTTCTCTGCTACAAATATATATAAAACTGTGGTTCTCTGAATGTACTTGGAACAAAGAGCAGTCGTTCAGAAATCACAGCCTGCGTTTTAATCAATCCTGTGCTTTAATGAGCTGTCTCTCTTGCCTCTCAAATAACCTACACTTCACTGGTTTTCTCACTTAGAAATGCCTTAGACTCTACATTAGGCAGCAGCAGCAGCAAGGAAAGCTCTCATCTCCTGAGCTGGATTTTCCACAGCTCTTCTCCATGAAGACCATGCTACCAGAGGTAATGGCTTTGAGTGTTTCACTTTTCTTACTGCTAAAAGGACCTAATTCCATAAAGCCCAAAGAAAACCTGGTTCTGCATGCCCAGTAATTTCATCATTAACTGACACACTCCTTCTCTGGATCCCAAATGTCAGTTCTGAGAGTAACACAGTCCAGCAAGAATTAAGCAATTCAATGACTGACTTAAGGAATAATTGTTTTATCATTTTTATCTCACCATGTTCATGACAAAATCCCAAACTGATTTCCATCTTGTCCATATCACTCTAGAGCTGTTTTCCCCTTCTCTCCCAAATATCTTTTAGCAAATCAGGAAAGGGTATTTCTAGTTCATCCCTGATATGGAATGCCAGGAGTAGAATATGAATATGTTTTTCTAATTCATTACTAGAAACTAAAATTGCAAGTCATACATTATTCTAGTGTCCTGGAAGCTTTTAACTGCAATAGAGGCTAATTCTGATCTCCATGTTGCTTCTTCCAGGGGACTGAGATACTTCACTTCTGACAAGCAAGGAGGAAAAATGACAACTGTGCTTTCTTTGTCAGCAGCCATATATTTTACTGAAGTCACTTCCATGCTCTCCAGCCTGGAAAGACAACAAACCACCTGCAACACTGTCTATAGACACCAGCAGTGTAATTTCATTTATGCCTGGACTTAAATGCAGCAGCAACATCAAAATACTAATTTTTCCATTAACATGAAGAGCCTCTGAATCCAAAGCTCCCATCAGAGTGATGCTCTTCATCTCCTGTCCATAACCTTTCTTTCCTACAGATAGCATTGGAAAAGTTTTGTACATTTAATCACTGCTGTAAATTTCAGATAGTGCAAGTCATTTCTCCATGGAGAGTTTAGACCTCTCCTGTGGCAAGCCAGCAATCATTTGTGTCTTATGTCAAGCAGTAAGTTCTAATAGTGGAGTTCAACATCAGAGGGACTTTGAGACATGGCTGAGTAGAAAAGTGCACAAACTCCCTTTTTGAGTGCTGAAAAATGTTAAATCATGCAGTTGACTCCTTTCCCTTTTTCATCCAGCCTATGTAGGGATGGTGAAATATGGGTAAGCATACAGATAAACTTTCTGTGATGGGAATGGAGCCCTTAAAAATCTGAAGACCAGTGAGCTTGTGGGGGAGTTAGATAGTTCTGCAGAATTCAGCCTCCCTACTCCCTCTTTCTCCAAGCAAATTCTTTTCTCATTGATTATGCCAGGAGTAGTTTCTCTCTTTACAGAACAACTTCCATTTCTTTTGCTTTAATTAAGATTAGTAGGCTTCAGGTAATTCTAAATTATGTGTGAGAGTATTGATTCCTCCTCAGAGGTGTGGTAAGCACCAAGAAAGACATCTTCTAGGTGCATGTTGCAAGACTCCTTAGAAGTCTCTGAGAAGTTCTGAAGCATGTCTCAAGCAAAAAACCCCAAACCCATTCATATCACCAAGGGACATATCCTGCTGTGAAAGAATCTATTTCCTCATCTTTTGAAATGGTTTGATTTTCAAATGGTGCACAGAGAATCTAATGCTGGTAATTTTTCCCAAGTATGCAGAAGATCCAAGAAATGGCCAACAGTGCAGTTAGATAATTCTGACAGATTTCCCTAGGGATCTGGGAAGCTTCTGCCCTCTTTGAAGCTGCTTAATTAGCCAGCCCCTACTCCACACACCCGATTTGTGCAGGACCAGTATAATAGAACTTGTGTCTTTATTATGTTGGGGAAAAACATTCACAATCCTAAGCAGAAAGTCTCAGACCACTCTGCTCCACCTGATTTGAACACAGAGTACAGCACTGAAATACTCTGAAGAGAATCTGGACTATCCCCTGGTGAGAATTTTCCTGTCAGCTGGTTCTGACTCTGCTGGCTGACACTTGGCGAGGTCAAGTGGTTATTTTGTGCAGGGCAGGAATATTCAGCAACTGAACATGGTCAGTTGTTCTTTAGACCAACACAAACTTCAGCAGGCACAATCTCTTCAGGAATTTTCTTCCAAGATTTTCTTCAGGAATTTTCTTTTTTCTGGCTATGCAATTAGTGGGACTTCTGAGCTTTCAGCTCAAGTTTTACCTATCTGATCAGGTGGAAGCACCCCACCCTAACAATCAAAACATCTACCATGAGCAATCCTGTGTATTTAAGAATTCTTCTTCTCCCCTTCTAGTCTCCATCCTCCTAGTTTTTTCTGCTTCACTTCATTCCAAGCATTTTCATACAGAAATATATGCTGTACTCCTCAGCCCTTTTAGAGATTGGTCTAAATTGTGTTTTACTTTTCATGTTTTTAAATACAGTTTTCCTTAATTTAGGTATAAAGATTTTGAGAATCCTTCTGGTTTTAGAGAGGGTATTACATACTTTTTTCAGGTTTTAACGACACTGTTCAATTTAGCTCTTCATGTTCCAAAATGACAAGGATAAGTGAAGTTACATCATGTGAATTATGAAGTGATAATGTCTTTAGTTCTGCCCCAATCAGAAGTGTAACTGTTTAAAGCTTGTAATAATCATGTTCAAACATATTCAGATTTTAATTACTTTTCTTCTGATAATGATACCCCGTCTGATTGGATGATTACCTATTTGACTTTGATAAGTCTCAAGGTCAAAGAAGATAATTACAGACATCTGTTTTCTAAGAAAAATAAACTCTTGAAAAATAATATTTAAAGTGACATCTGCAAATAAGCATTTTAGAAGAATGCGGTTAATTTGAAAGTTACAGGCAAGCAAATAAAACAACAAAAGCAAACTTTGAAGCTAACTAGTGATCACACTTCATTTGTAAATGTGCAAATTTTCTTTTGTGACTTACATAAGCATAAATAACTTCAGTCTGATCAGAACATTTTGGAGTAAAGGTAAAGAATAAAAATAAATGAAACTCAAGTAATGCATATCGTGTACATTTTAAACCATTCTTGTAGGCAACATCTGTTTGAAAAAGAAAATTGTTTGTTTAACCACTAAGTGGGTAGCGGTGGTGGTTTTGATTGGCCCAAAACATCAGCAAGGTATTTTTAACATCTAAGAGACATTTAAACTCCTCAGAAGCTGTTGTAGTAGGCCTGGAGAGGTGTCTGAGGGGTGGGCAGTGGCACAAAGATGGCTCCTGTGTGTCCTGAGTGTAAGTTCTGGAAGTTTTTACATCAGGTCCAGCAGAGCCAATCTCTGATGGCTCTGAAATTGATGGACATGCTGCCGGCCAAGTTTGGGCCAATTAGAGGTGCTAGTTAAGCCTCTGTGGAAACATATTTAAGAAGAAATCAAAGCAAGGTAGGCACACACTTCTTTATAGTTGGAGGAGGAGGAGGAGGAGGTAAAAATATGTGAAGGGAGAACAGCATGGAGACGCCAAGGTCAGTGAAGAAGGTGGGGGAAGGGGTGCTCCAGGTGCCGGAGCTGAAAACCCTCTGCTAGCCATGGTGAAAGCCGGGGGGGGGCAGGAGGTCCCCCTGCAGCCCATGGAGACCACAGGAGTGCAGAAATTCACCCACAGCCCACGCCAGAGGAGCAGGTGGATGCCGGAAAGAAGCTGTAAACCAGTGGAAGATTCATCTAAAGAGTTAAAGCTACAAAGGCTTCGCAAGGGAGAGAAAGGCCTAGCTCCTGGGATGGAAGCAGCCTGGCCTCAGGTCGGGAGAGTCTGTACCCCATGGAAAAGAGGACTCATGTTGCAGCAGAATTCGGGTGGAATGTTGCTCGTGAGATTGGACCCATGCCAAAGAAGTTCCCAGAGGACTGTCTCTCGTGGGAGGGACACCATGGCTAAGTAGAGGACCCCTCTCCCTGAGCGACTGACCAGAGAACAAACCCCTTATCCTGCCCCCTGCCTGTGCTGTTTGTTGGAAAAGAGGGAGAGGGGTGAGGAGAGAAACTGTCTTGAAAGAGAGACAGGTGAGCAGAGAAACAGTATTTGCGGTAACAGAATTGTAGTGATGAATAGATTTATGGACTAAGAAAATACCCCATACCCTGCGCCCCACCCGAGCTGTTGGTTGGAAGGAGGGAGGGCGGTGAGTGGAAAAATGGTGTCTTAAGAGACAATTTGTTTAAGTCTGGAGCCTCTTTGCCTTGTCTCTGTGCATCCACTTACCAGTGTCCTATTACACTAAACTCATGATTTTGGTGTGTTTTTAACATTTTCTTTCTCTTTCCCCTTTCCTGCATGTCTGCAGCAGGAGAGAGCAGTGGTGCCTGGCAATTAGTCGGGGTCAAATACCGACAACAAGGAGCTGCTGCTGGCAGCACAACTCTGCCCAGCACAGGCTTGATTGCGTTGATTTTATCCCTCAGCCCCAGCGGGTATTGACTTCCTCTTGAGGGAGAACACCAAATTGCCTGCTGTTGCCCAAGAAGCTGCAGCCCCTGCAGGGCTCATCCCTGCTCCCAGCTCTGGGCTCCCAAGCACAGCAAGGAGCTGTTGGGGCTGTTGGAGGGAGCGCAGAGGAGGCCATGGAGATGCTGCAAGGGCTGGAGTCCCTGTGCTCTGAGGAAAGGCTGAGAGAGTTGGGGGTGCTCATCCTGCAGAGGAGAAGGCCCCACGGAGTCCTCACTATGGCCATGCAGGACCTGGAGGGGCCCAGAGGAAAGACGGGGACAGAGTGTTCAGCAGGGCGTGAGGCAAGAGGAGAAGGGGGGATTGCTGGCAACTGAAGGAGCTCGATCAGGCTNAGGCTGTGCAGAGAGCCTGTGGATGCCCCAGCCCGGGAAACATCCAAGGCCAGGCTAGATGTGGTCCTGAGCATTCCGGTCTGGTGGGAGGTTGCTCAGGTTGGAGTGAGACCATTTTAAGGGTCCTGTCAAAGCCAAAGCGTTTGAGGATTTGGACATTCTACGATCCTGAGCCCCCAGTGCAGAGTGGCCCTGAAACTCCTGTGACATCCCAGCTCCCAGAATTGTGATGTCACAGCCCATGTTGCAGGTGCAGCCTCCAGCACCTGGTGTTGAGCACAACACAACCATTGAGCCTGCAGCCAGCTAGGAGACCACCCTGCACCCCGCACCCTACTCAGCTGCTCCCAAATTTTGCCATCAGTCCTGAGTTCATCCTGCTGCCTGGATCTCAGCACCAATCCCAGCAAGATGTGCACTCCTGTCCCAGTGGAGGTACAGTGCCATTCCATGGAGCTGGGCACCCCTGACTGCCCGGGCGGGCTGAGGCCCTGTGGGGATGCTGTGGGACAGGGACCCCACTGTGAGCTTGTGCGACCTGATGCAGCCCGGCAGCGATGTGGAGGAGGACATGGAAGTGGACATGGTGCTTGAGGAGGAAGAGATGATGGAGGTGGATGTGGAGGATGTGGAAGAAGCGATGGACGTGGATGTGGAGGATTTTGAAGAGGAGATGGATGTGGATATCAACGAAGATGTGGAGGAGATGGAGGTGGATTTGACAGAGGAAGAAGAAGCCATGGAAGTGGATGAGGAGAATGAGGAGGAGCCCATGGTCCTGGGATGAGGATGGACCCCAGCAGCAGGACAGGCAGGTGCTCCCCGTGCCCTGCCCACGGGCACAGCGGGTCCCTTGCCACCAGGCTGGGGCTGGGGCTGGGCTGGGTGGTCCTGCTCAGGGACACAGCGCCCCGGGGGATCCCTGGATTCTGGTGGCACAAGCACCACACCCAGCCTGCCCTGCGCTTGCTTTGGCCTACACCAGCCCTGTCCTGGTGCCTGAGGCACGGCTCCCAGCCCCAACCAGGCTCAGGGCTGGCAGCAGAGTGCCACTGGGCCAGCGTGTGCCAGCCTGGGGGCACAGGGAACAGCCCCCAGGGCCGGGCTGGAGTGACCCTGCTGCTTCCTTTTCTTCCAGGACTGATGGAGATGATGGCACACCATCCTGTATATAAGTTCCATTTGTTGTTCTTCTTATCTTTTGTAAATATGTTTTTTAGATTCGAGTTTTTAGATAGAACGTTCTCCTGTAAATACGTTCTATAGATTGTTGTTGTTGTTATAAAGATTCTTATATTGTAAATATGTTCTGCAGCTTCTTGTTGTTGCTGCTCTTCTGTAAATAAATTGTCATTCGTTTTCCACAGCCCAGCTTTCTTTGCAGTTCCTTTGGGCACAGCACCGCACGCAGCGTTGAGGTTTTGGGGCTGGAGGTCTCTGGGGCTGCTGGCACGGCCACCCCAGGCCTGGGGGTCCCTGTGCACGGGGAGCTTCCGCTGACAGAGGTCCCACTCTCCCTGCAGTGTCTCTGGGCACACTTGATATCTGTAGAGGCAAATCCCAGCACGCCCACGCGATGGGGTCCAGGGCAAGGGGACACCTGGAATCTGCTCCCAACATATCTCCGCAGGCTCTGCAAGTGTAGTTGTTTTGCTTGGCCCTGGACATCATCAAGATGTATTTAACATCTAAGAGAAATTTAAACAGCTCAAAAGCTGTTGCAGTTGGCCTGAAGAAGTGTCTGAAGGGTGGGGACTGGCAGAAAGTTTGCTCCTGTGTTTCCTGAGTTTAAATTCTGGAAGTTTTTCACCAAGACCAGCATAGCCAATCTCTGATGGCTCTGAAATTGATGGACATGCTGCTGGCCAAATATGGGCAAATGAGTGGTTCTAGTTAAGCCTCTGTGGCTACATATTTAGGAAAAAATCCAAACAAAGCAGTCACGCACTTCTTTGTAGTTAGAGGAGGAGGAGGGGAAAATATGTGAAGGGAGAAAAACATGGAGACCCCAAGGTCAGTGGAGAAGGTGTCGGAGGAGGTGCTCCAGGTGCCGGAGCTGAAAACCCTCTGCTAGCCATGGTGAAAGCCGTGGGGGGAGCAGGAGGTCTCCCTGCAGCCCATGGAGTCCACAGGTGGATGCCTGGAGAAAGCTGTGATCCAGTTGGAGGCTCATCTAAAGAGTTAAAACTGCAAAGGTCTTGCAAGAGAGAGAAAGGCCTTGCTCCACGGATGGAAGCAGCCTGGCCTCAGCTCGGGAGAGTCTTCACTCTGTGGACAAGAGGACTCATGTTGCAGCAGAATTCAGGCGGGATGTTGCTCGTGAGATTGAACCCACACCAAAGAAGTTCCCAGAGGACTGTCTCTCATGGGAGGGACCCCATGACTAAGTAGAGGACCCCTCTCCCTGATGGACTGACCAGAAAAAAACCCCCTTACTCTCCCCCTGCCTGTGCTGTTGGTTTGGAAAGAGGGAAGGGGAGTGAGCGGAGAGACTGCTTCTTAAGAGGGAGGGGGTGAGAGCAGAGAAACTGTCTAGAGAGACAGAGATAACTAGAGATAAAGAGTATTTGTAGTAGAAGAATTGTGGTAATGAATAGATTTATGGACCTGCTCTATGGACTAAGAAAATACCCCACACCCTGCCCCCTACCCAAGCTGTTACTTGGAAAGAGGGAGGGGGGCGAATAGAAAATGGGTTCGTAAGGGGGAGGGGGGTGAGTGAACAAAATGGTGTATGAAAAGCTTATTTTTACCTCTCATTTATCCTCCGACTCTGTTAGGTAATTAAATCACTTTGCAACTTCAAGTCTGAAGCCTGCTTGTCCTTTTCTTCCGTGCGTCCTCCTACCAGTGTCTTATCTCACTTATCTCATGAAATAGTGTGTGTTTAACAGTTTTTTTCTTTCCCCTCTCTTACACATCTGTGGCAGGAGAGAGCAGGGGTGCCTGGCATTTAGTCAGGGTCAAACCCCAATGGTAGCGGATTATGTACCCTACCTGTTGCTATTTCCAAGGAAAGAGAGGGAATTTTATTTAGAGAAAATAAGCCAAAGTATTTCAGTTCCTAGCACACCATGATGAGAATGGACTCACTTCTTTCCTTTTAGCTGTCATGCTCTCCAGTGTCCTGATCCACAGTCAGAACCAAGGCTATGGAAAACTGAAGCATTAATTACTGGCAAACAAACAAATCTAGAGCAAAAGGCATATGCATTTGTTTCTGGAAGAGGAAGAGGCAGGAAAAGAGGCAGAGGATTTAAATTTTCTATAAAACGAATGTTCTTCACTTGGATGCTTTGCCTTTGTCTTGTACCCTCCACCACAGGTTTCTCTTCAGGCAAGTGAGCACAAAAATGCTGTCAAACCAAGATACTCTGTTCAAATTAATGATAACTTCTCTAGCCCCTGTAGTTTCAGCAGCTTTTCTCCACAGCAGACACTCAAATAGAGACTTTAGCAGAAACCTCTGCACTCCCAGCTCATCTACAAGAATGTAGATTTAAATTCATATTTTTTTAAAGGTCAACAATTATACTTAAGAACTTTCTGGATGCTTCCCAGTGATGCAGACCTAATTTATGTAGTTCAACAAAAATCAGAAGTCACCATAACCTGCTAAAGCAATCTTCTGAAAAAAGAAACATTCTCCTCCTGCTCTTTGTGATACCTAGCCATAATAGGATCAGCTTCAATCTAATTACTTTAAATACTCTGTTAGATCAGTACACACAACTGATCTGTAACCTTTCCAGTTTTGTGCAGCTTCACCTTGAAGTAAATTCCTAAATTCTTATGCTTAGAATATGACTAGTGAAAAGAAATGAAGATCCTGATGCCCTAAAAGATAGGCTGGCAATAAAACCCCATAGACAAGTGTCTATAGAGCAGGTGTTTCTTTATTGCAGCGCTGTAGGTGAGGGGGATTTCCTCATCTCACTCACTCACCTTTGTCAAGTGCTGTGGTTTATTTATAGGTAAATTAAGCTCAGTGTTACTATGTCACTATAACATCATCATATACATGCTGGAACTAATTTACATAACATGATCTCATGGTTATAAGTAGTTCTGCACTGTGCTTGCTCCTCCCCAGTTTGGTGGTCATGGGGATCTCCCTGATGGCTTCCAGGATCTTTCTCACATCTGAACTTTTCACCTTTGTCTTCGGAGCACGCACAGTTATGGTGTTCCTTGGTCTCTGTGATTCTAACTGGTTTAAATTTTGTATTCTGTGGCTAATTGGCTTTACATTTGCCAATTTCTCATTAGCGCTACACTTCTCCACCTTTGAAGCTATCCACTTGGTGAGGTTTTTTTCTATGCAGCATTAAGCAACTAGGTAACCATATAATAGCCATTACATTGTATAGAAAGTTATAACTGAAGTCATATTGGTATAAAAAGTTATAATTCAGGTCATGTAGGTATAGGAAGCTATAGTTCAGATCATATTGATAGAGAAAGTTATGATTCAGGTTATACAGGTATTAAAGCTATGATTCAGGTTATACTGATAGAGAAAAGTTATAATTCAGGTTATATTGATATCTTATAACTAAAGCTATATAAGCACCTTGTAACTCTGACCCAAGTTATATAGGCATCAATACCATAACTTATCTTAGGAAAGTCATCAACAACATTAGATTCAGGATGCAGTCAATTGGCTCAGGTATTTGGAAGAGCAGCTATAGGGGTTTATCTTTTATGCACTGAAATATTAAATCAAAAGATCAGGGGCTTGAAAACTTACAATCTACTCCCCAAAAGAATAACCACACGGATGAATTTAATTTTAAAGTACCAAAAAAAGGTTATAATCTAAAGTTATGCAAATGGAAAATATGGAGAGGCAGGTGAGGTTTTTCTACATTCCTTAAAAATCTAAAAATCCTGACAGTCACACAGTAGTGGCTAGATCCTTTTCAGGTAAAGTCTGATTTACAGGATTGTGCTATAGCCCTCAATAGTACAGTAGCCACCTCTCTTTTGGAGCAAAGCCTGCTTTCTATTGCCAAGGAAATGAGATGTTGAAGACAATTGTGCTCAAACTTTGCTGATCAAAAATTGAAATCTTCATTAGAAAACTGGACTTTTTTTTTTAAACAAGTGCAAATGAGTATTTGCCAAGTACTGGAAAGGAAAAGCAATTGAACGTCAAATGAGAACAGGTATGAGTAACGGGATAAATTAACCCAAACTAAATGTGGTATTGTTCAAATATAAAATAACAAACAGTTCTCCAGAGTAGGGCAAATAGTCTAAACAGATAAGCCAGAGAGATCAGAGGAGAAGAGATATTCCCAAATTAGAAAAAGTGAGAAGAACACCGGATGTTGCCCAAACTTATCCTAGACATTTTTATCAGTGACAGGGTTTGAATTTCTGTCTTCTGATTTCCTAGTGTCTCAGTCTCTAAGAAGCATTCCTCTGTCTCTGCTTCCACAGTAGCACAGATCAAAAGAAAATGTCCCTCAGAACGCAGGACCACTTACAAACTCAGGGGCCGTTTCAACAAACAAGCACACAGATGTTTTTGCTACTTTTATGGAATAGCTCTTAAGGACCTGAGCATGCACTTTGAAGTACCTTTAAAACATTTTATCTTTCCAGCTGTGGCACCCAAAGAAGAGAAGTATAACAACTGCAGCGATCCATGTTATGTATATAATAATAATTGGGCTATAACAATATACACCAAGTCTTTTAACTGGTGATAAACCAACATATATTTACAAAAGATAGTTGGGAAAGTTTCAAACTTTAAGTAAAAAAAGTAACAAATCTCTGGCAATGAACAACAAATGGCAAGTTCTCTTTCCTGATGTAGCTGCTTGTTGCAGTAATTTCACAAAAGGGAAGCTGTAATTCGAGTACATTTAATTGTAATTGCTATTCCTATTGAAATTTTAATTGAAATAGGAGATTGAGGTGTAAAATTACCCCAAGAAAACATTGAAAAGAGTTAAATATTATTCAAGTGTCTCAAGTGGCATTGGAACTATGTGTGAAGTTAAGGTGTCACTCAAGAAGCAAGGATTATATTAACCAAACAAACATTATTTCACCTGATGAACGTTCAATGTTTTTTTCTTCCATAAGCTACTTCAGGAAAGAACAAGTTCCTGAGATCTTCAAAGATAATTCAGGACAACACATTTTTCTGCTGTAACAGAATTGACAGGAAAAGCATTTTAATTTCTCAATGATTGTAGAAGACCTTGCCCACCTCCTTGAACTGTGAAATCTTAACAAGATAGTGTTAGCAGAAAAGAGGTATCATGTCATCTACAACCTTGCAAGACTTTGAGCTCTACTTGTATTCCTTCCTCTTCTTTCACCACCTGCAGCTCTTCAGGAACAGAAGGAGCCACACATTTAATCAGAAATATAAATCTTGCTTCCCCTTGTAATAAATGTGTTGTGCTTTGTGGTTTCTTTTCCCCCTAAGGAGCAAAGTCACTCTGCCTAAAAGGTTCCCAGGTCTCAGCACTGCTCTCTTGTATTTCCAAAATCTCACAACATGCAACTGCAGCTTTTGTGAACTCAGGACTTATTTTCATCACCCAGCCAAGGAAAAGGAGTAGCTATCAAAGCATTCTCTTGTTTGGAGCAATCCTTCCCTCACATTCTCAACAAGATTTCATGGGGAAATATTCCAAGGAAGTTCTCTGAGCTACAAGTATCTTTCGCATGAACTCATATTTATTGCATAGAAAAGATTGTTTGGGGACCATACAAGAAAGATTCCTGGTAACAGAACAGAGTTATGATCCAGCTAGGACTTCATGCTTTTTATCTGTGAAGTGTAATACCAAGACAGAATTATGTCTCTTTTTAACCATATAAATCAATTTACATTAAAGCCTTATTCCATGGATTGAATGTCAGATGAAGAAAAGGTCCAATTACCATCCTTGGATATTCCAGAGAGCAGCAAATTCTGCAATCACTTGTTTGCCAGATTCTGTCTGCAGTCTTAACTCTAACAAATAAACTGATTTACTTGTACATGAACTGGGAGAAATTATGTACTCGTTTCTCCCAGCCAATGGCATTTTTCAGTAAATAACAATTAAAAGACCCAAATGTTGTTATGAAGTAAGGAAGCAGAATCAAGTAAAACTTCACTAGGAAAGTGGTTACTGTCAGCACAAGAGAGGGCTGGTGAAAACCCATAAATCAGTAAACAGGGCTTGGTTAATAATTTCAGCTCAGTCAGCTGCTCTGCTGGAGTTTGAGGCAGAGGTGTATCTCCTGAGTCCTGCAGGCCCTGGTGGTTCAGTTTATCGCATGAGAATCATCACCTCTTAGGGTGAATGCACAACATTCCTGCAGTGTTATTGCACCAAGGCTGCTGATTTGGGAAGCACTGAAACAGAGAAGGAAAAAAACCAACTTTCACCTTATGATCAGATATATGCCATCAGCCTCTGGCTGTGGTATGGAGACATATGAAAGTAGTGCTTTGAAAAACCTTCTTACAATTTATTCTTTACCTCTTTCATCTGTCTTTTCACCCTTCCTCCCACTTCCTCTGAAATGAACAGTTAAGACAACTGTTTTAATAAACACCTGTTTGAGGCAGACGATCTGTACTTTCCATTAGAAGTTAATCTGTTCAGCACAAGCAGACGACCTGTATGTCTTGTACAAATCTAAGCCATGACTTTTCTTACTCATCCACACAGCTGAAACTCTGATTCTCATCTTGATTATCACATCCTTCTCCTTGGCCTTGGCAGATGCAATCTTGTCTGTCTTATTTCATTCAAAGTAACACTGCAAAGATGATTTCTCTTGTATCTCTTTTTTTTTTTTTTTTGGACCAGGCTGTCTCTCTGCTTGGAGTTTTCAACTACAAACTCATGTTTCCACCTCTTTTAAGTTTCTCATAATTGCAGCCTCTTTGGAGCAGTGATCTTTTTGTTCTATACTCGTACAGCATCAAACACTCCACTCCACTCCACAGTGAACTCTGCACCTGAGGCTAAGGATCAGATACACAACATAAATATAAACAATAATGAAATTCCACGGGTTCACAGTTTCTTTGAGAAAATACTGCAGGGCAGAGCCTGAGGGAATACCAGTAAAGCTCGAGTCATATTTGTTATGGAGGATTACACTTATGTAAATATATCTGGCACACTTTTTCATTTCTAAAGGAAACTGTAATATTTCTAGATGGCATTTCTGGCAAAATGTTATTTAAAAATACATTTTGTCACAAATAAAAAATATTTTAGAGCTAAAAAAGTTAAGAAAAAGCATTTTTGCAGGGCTGTTGGCACAGCTGTAAGCAAGAACCACACAAACTACTGCACTCTACACTCCACAGGTAACTTTTACTGTGAAGGCAACTAAGGTACAGGGAAACTCAGCATTACAAAAGTTGCTATGTTATTGAGCCACCAAGAGACCTGGAATTCCTAATATTTATTTCTATATTCAAAGGCCAAGCTTTTCAAAACTGTGCACACAGATGAGAACTGCATCACTTAACTTGAGCCTCATCACACAAAACTGACCTAAATTAGGGACATGTGCTGTAGATATTAGATTCACAGCATAAAAGTACTAAAATTAGGGGTGAACAACAAAAAGCAGAACTAGAAATGCTGAAGTTTTATTTCCTTGCTCTGTGTGTGTGTAAGAATTTTTTGCTGAGTTTTGTCACTCTGGCCCTCCAAGAATTAAGCAAATATTTCCACCAGAACAGGTGCCTTTAATTTAGTTTAGTTTTGTTTAGTTCCACTTTCTAGTCTGCTCAGAAATACATTCTATAAAAAACCCCAAGCAAACAAACTAAAAAAACCCCAAAAACTTACAAAAACTGTACAGAAATATTAGGCATATTTAGCAGAATGAAATGCAACTGAACTACCCTTGGACTTCCCAAGTTAGTCTGTAGTAACTGATGACAGATGCATTCCCAGTATGCCACAAGCACTATGTGTTAGTCCAGCTCACCTTGGTGAACTGCTTTGTGAGTATATGAGAATACTCATTGCTTCATCCATAATTTAAAATCAATGACACTATATCAAGGCAATGATTTAGTAAAATGTATTTCTCCGTTAGCTGCTGGTAATTGGAAGCTGACCATGCAGTCTGCTGATTCAAGCAACAGCTGTCACAGCAAATTTAATTTAAAAAAAAGGTAGAAAATTCTCTCAGTCAGACCTCTTTTTCAAACAGACTGGAAAAATGCTTCCTTTAAAAAAAAAAGAAGAAAACACTGCCCTCCTTTGGATCAGGTATCAATGCTCTCCCATTCAGAATACAGCAGGAAAATCCTTTCTGGAGGAGTCAAGTCCGGTATTGCATTTTTTAGCTGATACCCATGGGTCCATCTTTGGAATTGAGCCAAAAGAATAATGATTTAAAATCTTATCTGAAAGATACCACCCTAAAACCCCAAATGTCTCATGCCATGCTTGCCATGGACCCGGAGAGAGGAATGTTTATTAAATTTAACACTGTGCAGCTGTCCTTCAAACCTGCCCCACTCTAAATGACAAAGGACACACTTCCAGACACTTATTTAGGGACATTACAAAATGGCTTGAAAGTCTTCCCTACTTTCATTAGAAGGATAATCTGCATACAAAGCAATGAATTTTAGAAAACTCTCAGATAATCAAACAAAGTAGTTGTAGAGATCTGGGGTACATACACATGCAAAGCATACAACACATGAATAATTAGCACTAATGAATGTTAAACTCATCACTGAAGCCTGGCTGTTGATTCACAACACTGCTGGAGTGTGGAACTACTGCTCCACTGGGAACTAATACAAGGAAAGGGACTGAGGTGTATTGTGAAAGCCAAAGATGAAGAGGACCCTCTGTGAAAAGATTATTAAGGAAAAAAATGTCTCCTTTTCCCTTTTTAAGGCAAATACATCCTCTCACAGTTTGGTCTGATTAATGAGAAAAGTACTATGAAGAGTCACATCCTGAGAGGATGCTTAGACAGGTTTGTTTGTTTGCTTCCTAACCACAATTTTCTTCAGAGTTTGTCCAAGGGAAAACCAGCTGTGTATCTTAGGATCTGGCTCTTCATACACTATATGAGAAGAACTAATAAATCCTTCCTCCTTTTTTTTTTTTTTTTTTTTTACAGGGAATCCATGGAGCTTAGGAAAGCTCTTCACCCAATCATTTCATGTACATGCAGACATCTTCACTTTCTGTGACACTGCTCCACCAGAACACCTCTAAACTTAATGCATTTCATTCCCAAAGGACAAAACCCAAGACAACTATAAGGTATATCTTAGCTTTCCATTATGAAGGTATCATTTCATATTAAGTTATTCAGTGCAATTTTCCTAAAAATTAGGCCAGATTTTCCACCCATCTCTCTCCCCAGAGCAGGTACTTGGCTCTTGCCTTACATTTATGATCAAAGCCTAGGAAGCTGTGAACCACAGCACAGAGATGCGTGAAGAGCTTTCACGTCCTCCCCATGTTATACAGAAATTTCAGCTGAGGCACAGACAGAGGAAAGCTTCTTGCTCCTCCTTCACCTGCTCCATTATTTGGCACAAGCCAGATAATTCCATCTTTAGACTTGCAACTTCAGAGACAAACTTTTCTGTTTGTTGGCTTTTGGTGAGTTTTTTTGGTAGCAGACATTCACATAGAATGTGTCCTATTACTGTTGCACAGGCCTTGCAGCTGGTTCTCATTACATGAGATATCATTACAACTTCTGCAATTTTATCCTGGACTGTGTTCAAATGAAGGTATATTTCCTTCTGTATCTTCAACTGATACAATTTCATAACATTACCTTTGATGCCCTATAAAAAAAAAATTGTTTGGGCCCAAAGAGATGTTAGAAGCACTAATGCTCATGGCTAAAGAGCCAAAAGCTAATAAAACAATCCAAATATTTATTATTTTTTCATGTTGAACCATTTACAGAGTAGCATTTTTGAAATTTGGAGTTTGGCATTTCTGTCACAGTTTCATTCTTTCCTTCTTGAATAGATATCTTTTCCCCTTCCACTTCAGCTTCCTCAAATCAAAACTGAAAACCTTCTCTTCAGGATGATGCAATTCCCACCCAGGAAATTTGGCAAGCAAAGCCACTCAAAGACAAACATAAGAGATAATACCTTGTAACCACTTCCACAGCCTCAGAAAAATAAAAAAAATTAAACATCTGAAAAAAACCATCTTGCCTTGATAAAATATTTTTTAAGTGAAACATGGGAACAGAGTAACTGCTCCACCATTTAAATGCTGTGACTCACGGATTTAGATTTAAAGTAACAGAATTTTTCCTTAATACATTCAGATACTTCACATTTCTGTTCAACTTCTGCCAGGGTTCACAGGTATCATTCTTTTAAACTTTCATTCCTTACCACAAGTTATGCATTTTAAAAACAAAAGCCATGAAGATGCTCACATAATTTCAGATTTTTTTTTAAGGAAACCAACTATTTTAAGACTCATAATAAAACTAAGACCTATGCACAATTCTACTAAAGTCACTGAGAAATAGCCCATTTTATGAGGAAAAAAAATGTCAAAAGATCCCTTCCTTCTTCAGAAATTTGTTTTATCATCCATGAAAACATCTCTCTCGCTCAACTGAGATTTCCCTGCTATTGTGTTGTTATAAGTACTATTGATCAACAAGTCCATTAAAAGCATTAGTCACCTTAAAAATTCAGCTCTCCAGACCAGCTCTAGCCACAGATGCCATCAGCAATAACCCTTCAGGAGACTTTTACTAAAGAAAAGCCAGCATAGCTGCAGCTCAAATAGACAACATCCAAGAATAACTAAGAAACAAATGACTGAAGCAAGTGTGTCACATGATTGCATTTTAGGGCAGATTCCTCTAGAAAGCAGATATGTGAAAACAGGAAACTTGAGATCTTCAAATAGAGCATCTGCATGCAAGCGACAATATTATTTATAAAAGTGTGGGGCTTTGAAAAAATATACATGCACTGACTTAATCATTCTCCTTGTCAGCCTTTCAGCATCTGATTGCTGACTGACACGCCTTATTCTGCAGAGTGCTCTATGTGAGGAGCAGCAGCCTGTTTATGTGCTTTGGTTACCGTTTCAGCAGAGAAAATGACAAATGCCATATTTGTTCCAGCTAATAAATCATCAAGGGCTTGGAATTCTGTGTGGTACTCTGGGCCCAGTCCTCTTCACCAGTCACACATTACAGGGTTATGAACAAGCCAAAATGCCCTGTAGAGCAAACCTCCCTTGGTACACACAAAGTACCCAAGACAAGCATATGCAGTTCCACATGATCCTCCCTTTCAAAGCCTGCCGCAACAGCAGGCAGCCCAGAGTACGCAATGGAGCTCATCAAGCCCAGGGTAGGCAGGATTTGGGCCGTGAAGAGATCACATCTGATTCTGCAAAAAAGGTTTGAAATGGCAAAATACTCTATGCATCTCTCCTATTTTTCCCCCTGATAAGTGGTAAGGGTCAGAGAGAAGATGCAGAAGAGCTGGAGGGCTGACACCCTGTTGGACTGTGGACCAATGTCTGCCATGCTGCTGCAGCACAGGGCTTATGAAAGGCAACTTACTCTGCTCCTGAAAGCAGCTCTAATTCTGAGGCCAGCACTGAAATCTGTACTGAAATTACAACTGCTTAAGTACTCAAGCTAGAGGTCTCAGCACTTGAGCTGTTGTGCAGAAAGCCTCTATGGCGGCATTGAGATCCACCCATTTTTGCAATCCTCTGACAAAGTAAAATCTATTAGTATTATATGCATTTAATTGTTGGTTATTCAACAAGCTTTCTCTGGATTAAGCCTCTCCCATCCATTTAACAATGACAATTTTAATGACTACACATTTAAAATCTGAAATGTTTTGCATTTATCTGCACTATGGTACAGAAGAAACAAACAGGTCAGCTGGCTACAGACTTGGAGGGGCCTAGGGACACCCAAGAAGAAGGAAAAGTTCCTGTGTTCTGATGTGTCACTCACTTCACAAGAACGCTAGTGGTCAGATACAGTGTCAATAGCAGAAGGAACACACACCCTGGGACAGGGTATGCACTGCCAAATGCTCAACATCTCTGTATTCCAAAGACATGGAGGAAATATTTAGTATGACTATAGAATGATGAAAGAAAAATCTGTCCCATCATTTTCTACACTGGTACCCTCTAGTGAGCTAACCAATAATTTCTTAGTCTTTAATGAACACTGTGAAATATTATCAGAGATGCAGAAATTACTTGAAGCCTGTTTCTGAATTACTGCCATCTCTAGAATCATAGATCAGTGGACTGAAGCAGAAAGGGCTTTCATGATAAGAGAAGAGCAGATTGATCATTTCAAAGTCCAGGGAAGAGTCCTGTTCTGCTGCACAGTGCACATGTGCTGAGGCACCTAGTTAAGAATGATGATGTATCAGATGAAAGAGAAAGGAACAGGAAATGGAAAAGCACATACTAGTGAAATATATATGGGCTCACCCATTGCCCTGTCACTGTCTGGTTTTACAGGAATCATAACAGAATTAAACTTTAAGGAGTATTTGAAGCAGTCTGAAGCAGTAGATTTTTTAATTTTTTTTTTAAATTTAGCACACAGATGTTCTCCAAATCCAGAAAGACACACAACAGGAAATCTGAGGGTAGAATGTGCAAGTGTGAAGGAAAGTGGGTCTGTTTTAAGACATACCTACCAGATGTTATGAACAAGTCACTCCTTTTGAGAAAGCGGATCCAAATTTTAAAAAAAAAATACTCATGCAGAAAAGAAAAATATGTATGCATTCATTAAAATCAAATGTAGGGGGATATGAGTACAAGTGGGAAGTTGTGGATGGTTTCTAGCTGATGATTTTGGATGCAGATTCAGAAGCAGCATTTGCAAATAATGATGCTCATCTGCATAACAGGAACATGTCAAAAGTCTTTCTCAAAATTTGGAAGACTATCTTGGCCACAATATGGCTGGTAAGTACCTTAGGCTGGTAAGGGGTGAGTGAGAAAGGAAGCAGAGGAAGAAAATACATGCCTAGGAGACTTACTGACAAGTATAAACATACCTCAGCTTACAGGTTAAACCTGTGAATAACACATTTAATACATTTCTGTCACCACCTTAGTAAACTGTTGTTCTGCAATCAGGTTACTGTCCCACAGCGTCAATCAGCCCAACATTGAATATCCTGTGAATTCACTGGTATGATTAATGCTTTATTAGCATGCAATAAATACATGACACTGTTCCCTTCTGTCAAAGTCCATTACAACAGAAATGCACTGGCAGCTGCCATTTCCTAACAAGGCAGACAGTTTTAAAATGCTGTGGTTTATATACAGTGGGAAACTGATACACTGGATATATTTTACAATATTTTGTGTAAGAAAAATAATTCCAAATACTACTCTTTGCTCAGAGCTTATTGTCTTACTAGAAAAAAAATCAAAAGGAGTATTTTTGGGTTTGTTTTTAAGTATGTTGAATAAAAGGAGAAAAATACATTTCCTAAGAATGCAAAACATAGTTTCCTTAGTTCAGAATAATTTAGAGGCTTGCATTTTACACTGCATTGCTTACATCATACACAACTGCAAAAACTTGTGTTCATGTTAGACTCTTGATAAACCACTGTACAACAAAAGTAGAACACATTAGGACTGCACAGTGAAACCTGATGGACAATCACCCATTACACCTGCATTGCAACAAGGATCCTACATACCTACAGTGCTCTGACTCTGTCTCAGTGCTCTCTGACAGCAACAGCAACCTTATTTTACTTGACTGTTTTTCTTACTTAAAAAAAACCCCAAACTTTCCTATTATTGATACACAGAAAGTACCAGAGCAACAGCAGGCATATCTACAGGATTACACCTTTGGAACAGGGAGTCAGTGAGGTTTTGCCAGTGAGGTTTTGCTGCAGACAGCAAAAATGTCTCTCAAATGACTAAACTCTCCCCTCTTTGAAATAGTCACTTGTCAAGGTTTGACTCTGACTAAATGCCAGGCACTTCGACTCTCTCTTGCTACAGAAAAAAAAACTACTTAAAAACAAAACACACCAATCTCATGAGTCACCTGAGATAAGACACTGGTTGGTAGGAGGACACACAGAAAAAGAAAAAAAGGGCAAACAGGCTCTAAGCTTAAAGTTGCAAAAAAAGTGATTTAATTACTTAAAGAATTGGAGGATAAATGCAAGGCAAAAATACACTTTTCATACATTATTTTGCTCACTCCCCCCCTCCCTCTTACGAACCTATAGTATTCACCCCTTTCCTCTTTTATAACTAATAAATTCAGGTAGGGGCAGAGTGTGGGGTATTTTTTCAGTCCACAGAGCAGGTTCTTAAATCTGTTCATCACTACAATTCCTCCACTACAAATAGTTTTTGTTTCT
>VZRM01007187.1:136766-176581 GCA_013397955.1 Grantiella picta | reverse complement strand
AATCAAAACCACCACATCACTGAAAATTGTTTCTAAAAAAGCACTGCAGCTGTGGACTCACAGAGATAAGAAATTAGCACTGTAATAGGAAACAAGGGAAGCAGGTGAAGAGGAGGGCTGTTGAGTGTTTTGATGTTGTAGCTCAGTTTGTAGGTGCAAGGCTGAACCCTGAAAAAAGAAGTGGTATTGAAGTCTGCCTTAACCATGCTGCTCTAAGCACTGTTACACTGTTGCTATAAATAGGAGTCATAGCACACGCTGTGGTTTAGCTAAAATACTCCATAAATCCATAGTTAACTCAGAGCCAACTTCCTTTTCAGGTCTCTATTAAATCACTTTAATTAAAAACCAGTTACACAGTACTTACAGTAATAAAAATGTGAACCTTCTACCAGGCAGGTTTAGCTACGGTGTTTTAAATCTAGGGATCTACACCCTCTTGCAACTGTGGCCTTGGCACAGACCAACAACAAAATCCTGAGCTTCATTTCAGTACCGAGCCTGAAGACATTCTTGGACATTTATCTACTACTTTCATGGCCATCATATCCAGTCAGTGTTCTGCTGGTGCACTTGTTATCAGCACTTATCAAGACTAGGCCAGCGTGTGGCTACATGAGCTGACGTTATTGCTATAAAGTCAAACAAAAAAGCTCAGGAGCAGCTGTAGAACATGCTGTACCCATACTTCCCCTACTCTCAACCTCCTCTGACAGTTCCTGATACCTATTTTAAAAGGCAGCCAGACAACTGCTCAGCACTCCATGACCTCTGCTCAACTTGGTAAGGAAGCCCTCAGAAAGATGAACTGGTATTTTATAACCAAACTAGCTTTTACATTAATGTCCATTACTCCAGCAAAAAAAACTCACTCATGGAAATAACTAAACTCTCTGTGCTCTGACAGTTAATTCCACCACACAGATTTCTTTTAAGCTTTTTTCTTCCTCTGTCTCTTGCTGTTCCTTTATGTTCCTCCTTTTAAAGGAAACACAGTGACAGCAAGAAATGGGTACTTCTACTTTACATTAACATGACATCTCCCATCCAAAGACCTTTTTCCGCTAGTAAAATATCAGGCCACCACCAAAGAAAATGTTTCTCACCATAGCCCTCACAGAAACAAGCAAGCCACAGATTTAATTCTATGGTGTCTTTAAAGTTATAGAACACAGGTGTATGTTTAACTATGAAGAATATTTGGGGCAAGAGAGAGAAACAAGATCACAGTGTAGAGCCTTACTTTTGAGATTTGGAATCTTGACTCTGTAGGGCAGGACAAAAAACTCCTCAGGTAACCTGGTCTTTGGCACCATATGGAGTGGAATGCACTTGGCACAAATACAAGAGCTTGTCTCCCTCTATAAATTGCAAGGATTTGTTTATCTCAGGAGACAGCCCCACTCCTCCCTGAATCATATTCTCTTTCACCCGGAGGAGTCTTTCTTACTGACTCTTATTAAAATACAGCTTTTACTCTGCAACGCTTCTGCTAATGGCTTTGATCTAGACATGAATAACAACTGCACAACATCTATATTCACTTGGCTGCTGTGACAGACTGTCTAAAACCAGCTAGTAATTTACATGGAAATTGTATCTACCAGAGGGTACCTGCACAGCCAGTATAATAGAACAATATTGATACAGGCTAGAGTTAATTAAACTGATCAGAGTGCGGCTTCACAGTTCAGACAAGATACAGCCCATAGGTTCCACACGTATGCAATTAAAAAAAATTCAGGGGTAGCAGATTAACAGGTTATATGATTGCATATGTTTTTAGAAACTGACCTTCCAAACTAAATTGGTGAAATTCTTCTACTGTATATAATATGTCTGAGAACAATAAAAGACATAATAAAGACAAAATTTCAAAATGTTTTCTAGCTTTTTCATCATCATGAGAGCTTTCAAGCATGCTGCTGCATCACTGAAAGAAGAAAGGAAACCCAACTGATCTAGAACCCCCTGGTGATACTCAAGGATCTGGAATGAAACCAGCAAGTCTCTTTACAGAGTATTCAAGTATCATAGAATATGCTGATTTGAAAGGGATCTATCAAGATCATCTAGTCCAACCCCTAGCTCTGGGCAGGAGAACCCCAAGGCCAATAAGGTGAATTTTGAGTTGGTTCTGATTAGTATGAAACAAAAATGAGTAACTCAACACAGTTTTGAAAATACAAGATGTGCTTGGTTTTGTCTGAAAGCACCTCACATTAACTTCACTCACACCAACGGAAAATCTTTAATAAAACAATTAAAAGATCAGAAGAAAAGAACTAAAAAGCAGCATTACATTTATAATTTCCATAAGCTACATCAATTCCAGTGCTTGGTGTCATTAGAGTGGTCAATGGTACCACATGCACTTGGTGGCCATTTGCTAGTGGTGTCCCCCAGGGCTCAGTACTGGGCCCAGTCCAGTTTAATATCTTTATTGATCTGGATGAGGGGATTGAGTGCACCCTCAGTAAACTTGTGGATGACACCAACTTGGGTGGGAATGTTGATCTGCTGGAGGGCAGAAAGGCTCTGCAGAGGGATCTGGACAGGCTGGATGGATGGGCCAAGGCAAATGGTGTGAAGTTCAATGAGGCCAAGTGCCAGGTCCTGCTTTTGTGCTGCAACAGCCCCAGAAAGCAACACAGCCTGGAGGCAGAGTGGCTGGAAAGTTGCCTCATGGAAATACAAAATTAAAAACTAAAGGACAGGCAGATTCTGAACATGCAGTGTCCTGAAAATGAAGTGATTCCACTATTCTGTCTTCGATCAAGGCCACGGCCATCTTATATTTTCAAACTAAATGCAAGAAAACATTCTGTTCCAGGAGCATAAAAGAAAGATATTCTTAAACAGGTACATAGTTTGAGGTGAATTTCTAATTTGTATGTTCAAACTATGTCCAGCGTTTTTTAAGAAGAAAAACAAGATGACTACAGCGGGGTTTTCTTTGAACTTGATTTCCTTCCTCCTGTCTTCTACCATAGAACATCAGGCACTCACAAAGCTTCACTTGTTCACATTACCCAATTGGTTTTGATGCAGCTGTTTCATGTAAATAAAATCACATTGTTAAGTATTTGAAGATTGTATTTTAAAATTGCTGCTCCCAAGTCTGCCTGTGGCATTTTCTTGGACTGTAAGCAATATTTTATGAACATTAAGTTACTTTTGCTCTTTTCTCTATAAAAACCTCTTCAAGAAAACCCCATACGCAGCCCTAGAGAAAATAAAGAACAATGATAACAAAA
Organism: Grantiella picta; assembly: GCA_013397955.1. Lineage (NCBI taxonomy): Eukaryota > Metazoa > Chordata > Aves > Passeriformes > Meliphagidae > Grantiella > Grantiella picta. Next base: position 173,324 of record VZRM01007187.1, on the reverse strand, counting down.
AGTCAGCCAGGATGGATACAATTCTGTTACAGAAAGAACCTGTAACAGCAGTGTTTGTTCAGCACTTGTCTGACGAAGCAGTGAGAAGTCAGAAACCTTCCAGCGGAACGATTTCCGGAAAAGAGCTCAAAGTTCAGAGAGGACGACACAGAGCAAGACGTGTGCAGCTGCCGCTAACACCTGTGCTGGACTCATTAAAGATTTAACCAGAGAAGTCACGTGTGTGCTCAAAAATGGCTGACAACTGCCATGCTTAACACACATCTCAAAAACTTTGGGGAAAGGCAGCAAAATGGAATTACCTTTGGACGAGGAGGATGGCACGTTCACCAACATTTCTTTGGCAGATGATTCAGGTAAGAAACTGCAGTACTCTGCTGATACAATGCAAATTCCACAGGCTGAATAACAGCACCACGGAAGCAGGAAAGTTTGTCCTGATTATCAGGTACAAGGTATTTTTAGCAAATGCCCTCAAGCAAACTTTTTTAGTTGCGTGGTTGAATAAGCCTTGTGATGAGTTAAGAATTGAGTGTTTGGGGGTATGGAGGCTACCACAGCTTTCACATATTAGCATATGGTAATATACACTTGTCATCTGAGCACATAGAGCCTTTCACAGGACAGTGTTACAAAAGTAATAACTCAGTAGATACTACTATCAAAAAATACAAATAATGCTGTATACAGAACAATGAAAGTCTGACATATTGTAATGAGAACACACAAGAAGTGATGCAAGTTAATTGGTAATGGAATAAGGTGATATTTTATCCCCACTAGTAAGCATTTAATTGTTTTAAACGAGACCACAAAAGCAAAGACTGCCTATTCCTTCACCCTCCTCCTCCCCAGCTTACAGAATAAAAATTACTTGGAAGGGGAAGGGGAGTCCTGCATAGTGGAAAATGAAGTGAATTAATATCAATTGATAATAAATTATTTAGAAAGGTGTGGCCAGAGTATCAACTTGATCATGTTGGCATGGCTGCCAAAGAGCTGTGCTAATTTACACTACTAGGGACCTGGATGGCTTATTTTTGCATAATACGAGCCACATTTCCTTTCTGCCCCCTACTTTTTTGCATAAAGAATGTTATTGTGCATGCTGTATTTAGCTCCTATATAAAAACAAAACAAAACAAAATCCACTAATCTAATTTTTGGAACACAATTTTCTAACAATTCCATATTAGTGTGATGGGGCTGAGCTAGACGTTTGAATGCACTTCATTTGCACATCATATAGGGCTACTGACACCAAGATGTGGTCAGCTCAAACTATTTACAAGAAGACAGACCTTGGTCCTAGTTGAGCAATAATGAAGGGTTCTCCTGACAGTGAATCTCACTCTTTTCCTGTAGCAGGGTGTAGAAGAGTAGAGAAAAGGTCTCCTACAGGACACTGTTTTGTCACCTGCTGCACAGCTGGTATAGCACTGAGAAGAGATGAGGGGCAGCATTCAGTGGTACAATTGTCTTGTCTTTGCTGAGTTAGGGATGACCCCATAATACTGGATGGGTTTCAATCTGCTCTGTCTCACAGAGGGATGTTTTTGCCAAATGGCTTTCTTAGTCTTTCAAGAGACGTCAAGTCACTTTCCTTCCAAAGGCAAACACCCACCAGCCTCCTCCCCTGCTCTAACCTCAGCACCCTGCAGCTTGGAAAATGTTAACACCCATGAGAAAACAGAGGCACAAGGTTAAAAACTCTCTTATCCAAGCACCAACTCCCAGTGGGTTTCCAAGTCAATCCTGGCATCTGGGGCTTGATACTCAAAGCCAAGCCCTGACAGATGTCACTGCTATAAAACAGCTCTCCTCAGCAACACAGCAAATAGGACTGTACTGCATCTCAGAAACTGAGCCCTCAGAAAAGTCAACTTTGCTGGACTCCTGACTGCAGCAGAACACCTAGGGTCAGAAAAAGCTCATATTCACAATACAGAGGCTTCTTTATTAAAGATCTGCTACCAGTATTACACCTTTTCCCCTGGTAGTGAAGAGGTGGGAACCGCCACTCAGAAAGTAGATCAGAATAACTGAAAGAAAGTGACATTTTCAGGCAAATTTATAGCTTGAAGACACAGAGGGTAAATAAAGTAAGAGTCACGGTGAACAGGATAACTCTGGTCCATTTCTTCTGCCGGGGGCAACACCTGGAGTTTAGAAAGGTATAAGAAAATTCCTAACCTAAAATAGGAAGAGACTATGGCATACTTTGTAGGAAACAGTCTTCCTTAACTCTCCCAGCTGAAGTTAAAACTAATTGCAGTAACTCTGGGGCATCAAAGCTAACAAACAGAGTGGGACTTATGTGTCTAACAGTAAGATTGGAGAATAACATAAATTCCAGAAGAGCAGGGAAGCTAAAAGTCTACACAGTGAGAGAGAGAAAAAGATTCCTTATGATGGACAAGAGCAAGTTCAAGCAAGGAGTAAGGAAACTAGGCTTGCAATATGTAGATCCTAAGTGGACTTTGTCTGAGAATGATGATTTGCATGCAAGTGTTCCTTAATTAAATATTTAAAAGGTTCACAAAGATGCACTGGTTTTAATGAACTTGAGCACGTTTGTTACTGCATAAGATCTTCCCCCCATTTCTTAAAACATACTGCAAAAGATACTAAACAGGCAAGTAGAACAACATGCCACAGATGTACAATCTGAAGGATAATCAGAATACAGCCTTCATATGAAAATTTTTTGGTAGAGTGAAAAGCCATTGTGTCAAAGCAGCAGGGGTTACTGAGCCTGATTAAACAGCCATGAATATTTAATAACTATTGCTCTTTCAAAACAGCAGTGTTTCTCTATTTATTAAGTATGCAGGTATTAAAAATAAAACACTTCCATGTAAATCAAGACAAACACAAAATAGTAACAAGATAGAAACTTTCTGGTAAGTATTTTACTAGCAATATTAACAGTGCATGAAATCAAGGCAAGCATTTGTGAAAATATTTTCACCTTTAATGAAAGAAATGCTTTTTAATTTAGAAACTCATAGCACTGGATAAAGTTCCCTCAAAAAATGACCTACCCAAACAAAAGCACAGGGGAAACTAAACCAAAAGTAAAAGAAAACAGTGAGATGCTGTCCAACATCTGCAAAAGTTTCTTTATTGTATTTCCAATCAATGTTGAATAAGCAGATCAAGGCCCTCTTCCCTCACTGTAGAGTACCTAGAAATTGTCTTACTCTTTTTTTCAACTGCGCTTTACAGAAGGTCAACACTAATGACTACATTTCTCATGTAAACCCATCCTTTTAAAAGCAGACACAAACCCTTAACTTACAGAAATAAAAAGCAGTTTTTCATCTCATTGAATTACCAGTAAAGCTTTATGGAACCTTGCTAAATATCCTTCCACAAAATCAGGTGGCAAACTGATGATTACAAGGAGGATCAAACAGTTAACAGGATAATGTTATGTAATATGTGTTGGCATTCACAGCCGAAAGCTGCAAAGAGTTTGGTTCCTCAGTCTATTTAAAAACGCATTTTTGTGGAGTCAGTGGAAACCAGAACCTTTGCACTCATTCTCAATCTTGCAAGGGATAGGATGCAGCTATATGTTGTAGCTATGTATGCATGTAGCTGTATGAAGGCAGGCCTCTTCAGGGATAAAGAGACATTATGACTTTTTGAGGCTTGCTTTTGGTAGACTTTCTAAAGACACTGCATTTTTTCATTCCAACTTTATGCTCACAGGTCACCTCATCTGATGAGGTCCCATTCTCACTCAGGACCTAAGGCAAAATCAAGACATGCACAATAAATAAAGACGCAGACATGTTAGAACAATATAAGCCGAAGTATTTGCTCATTTTATATAAATTGACCTGGTTGGAAAAAGCACAGTCTAAGAAGCACTCCAATTCTGTAATTAACATAAGTCCCCAATTGTAAATTTGCACAAGGGTATGCACGAGGCTACAAAACATGTTTGAGGTTACTCTAAAAGAGTAATAAGAATTGCAGAGAATTTGGTGTAAAGCAGCATGACATGAAAAAAAAAAACTCCTCAGAGTCTGTTATTTCTGCAGAGAAACAAAAGGATGAAGATTTGATGTAAAGGGTCTCACAAGTTAGCATTGCAAGGAAAAAGACTTAAGGCATTTGTGTTCCTTTTCATGTTTTTCTTTGTGGCAATAATTAGTCAAAGAAGCAAACAGTACAGTTCAAATGGCAAAGTAATCTCAGAAAGGCTTTCCTTTGTTAGTGTTTATGTACAAGGCTTTCCTTTGTTAGTGAAAAAAAGGATACATTTCTATTGTAGTGAGGAACAGTGAAGCCTCTGTCATCAATTAGCTTACGCAGGCACCTGGAACATCACCAAAAGGGAAGTCAGAGGCTCGTTGGTTTGCACTGTGTGCCATGGAAAAAACAGGATATAAACCAGAGTTTTAGAAATAAAACATCTGCAAACATTTGTCAGTAGCAGCAATGACTGCAAGTCTGAGTGTAGAGGGATAAAATCCTCTCCTCTCAGTTTGTAACTATACTCGTATATGAATTCAGGTAAACTATTCATGATACTTTATATCCTAGGGAGATTGTTATATTTTAAACAAAAAATGCTCTTTCAGTGAAATGAATAAATTAATTGCCTTTGCCAGTGACATCAGCTAGTTTTAGAAAATCTAACTAGAACTTAGGATACAAGTAAGTATTGATAGTTGCATTTGTAAACTGAAACTCATTCGTATAAATTTAATATAATGACAATATTATGAATGCATCCTCTGATTTAACCAAATACCTTAGAGAATATGCTGTAGCACTGCCTGGGGTTGTTGTGACCCAAGTGCAGGACCCGTCAGATCAACACTCCCACCCAACTTGGTGCCATAAGATGCAGAGGTGTCTTCCCTGGGACACATTCTGCGTTATAAAAGGAATCAGATTGTTGGGGATATATCCTAAGTCCCTAAAGCTTTACATTTAAAGTGCACAAAAATTTTAATTGATAATATATTACATAATGCAAGGCAGGTGAGGTAAGGAATTTGAAAAGCCAGTAGGTAAATCATGGGATACATTAGGCTTCTGGTTTTTTGGCTGATTTCTCACACAAGAATACTTTGGGCTGTGGACCGTTATTCTGTGATATATTGGGTTTGGGCATTTTTGCATTTGTGTTTTGGGGTTTTTGAGTGTGTGCGTGTTTTTTAGTGTTTGGGTGTTTAAAAGTGGTGATATATTGGATATTCAGAATTTTGGAGTTGCCTTCTTCGCACTGGAAAATAGAGGGAGGGATAGGAATGAAAGCCTTTTTAAGGGAATGCAGGATGATCTAGGCATTCTCTCAGAGGAATTTACATCCAGCAGTATCAATCGAAATGTTTTAGTCCCTGGACTGTTCAATGCTAACACGGTAACACACAGCACTCTCTAGACTAAAAATGCCATCTGCTCTCTGCTGATAACCCCTCTGCATTGCCAACAGTGGAAGCTCACAAAAACAGCTTTCTCTAAAGGAAAACCAAAAAACCTCTCACAGAGGTTGACTTCTGCAAAGGAGTTCATCCTGGTGCTCATGCTCAAACATCAGAGTTATGAATCAAAAGAAAGTACTACAGTGAGAAACCACAACCAGGCAAAGTAGAAAGAACCCCCAACTGTACACATAGCAAAAAGGAAAGAGGCGGTAAACCAGCAGCTCTTAAAATTACTACTGGTTTGACTACAACAGCACAGGAGCCAATATGTCTGGTTTCCATTCTGTTCCATAATTTAACATCAAGGATTTTCTCCCTTTGCTCCTTTTGGGACAGATACAACAATAATCTCCAACATTAATGTAGCAGGGAAAGTGGAATTTAATTTCTACAGCAGATAAAGATCAGACCACAATAATTTTTCCCCCTCTTATAACATAAAAACACAGCACATTCTTCACCAGGTAAGCAAAGTCTCCATCCTTCTGCATACACCTGCAGAATCTGGCTGTAATTTTTTCTCCGTTAATCAAAGTGCTGGGGATTGTCTCATTAGAAAGAATTAGCAGAACCTAATGTTGGCCCGAGACCAACAGGTTTGCCACATAGCCAGTGCAGCAAGCAACATCAAAACAGTGTGAGAAGCACCTGACTTTTTAAAAACAGCAATCAAGGAGATTTTCCAACAAGCTCCTAAAGCCCAGCCACCAGCTGAGAGGACTCCTTGCAAGGAATAAGGAGGATTGCTGTGTTGAAAATGCCCTTTGTAGAGAAGGTGATATACTTCTAAGTAAACTAGCTAATGGAACTGGAAAGAGACTCATTTTCCAGTAAAGATGGACAGCAAGACTCTAACTGCAGTACATTTTCAGACCTTGAATAGCATTGTCTCATCTGAATTTATCTTACAGTAAGGTTAAAAAAAGTCATTGACACAGTGATAATAATACTGCGGAGGCAGCCAGAAGATGTAGATGTTAGAAATATACAATTTCTGAAGTGTACTTAAAAATACAGTAGAGGGCTCACTTCCCAAATGCCTTTATCTTCCTGGGTGTCTGCAAAGCAATGAATTATTTATTTATAACTAGATATATTGCTGCAATTTACAGACACAATATGGATATATTTCACTGCAACATATGGTTCAAACTACGTAGTACTACAGGCTATGCAGTGGAGTCATTTCAGTGAAGCCACTAAAATTAGCTTGGGTCATGAACGTTTCTAATTCCTTTACTGTGGCTCGTAGACCGTGTTACGAGGTGGTAGTGAGGATCTGTGCAGCATGTACTGCAAGGGTTATTCCCTCCAGGGAACGAGGGAAAGAACAAAGACACAGGAGAGCTGGAGTGATGTTTTGGAGCTACTGAGCCATTAGATGAGAGCAACTCTGTAAAGTTACTCAGGCTGTCGTGTGATGTGATCTCGAATGCTGTGAGACACAGAGGCAAGGAGCTAAATCACAAGTTTCTCACTATGGACACTGCTGTGAAAAAGTGCCAGATGGGAAGCAGCGGGGGCAGGTGTACACGGCACTGAACTGCGGCAGAGAGACCCTGCTGGACTCGGCTGGGAGGCTCCTCTCCCCCGGAGCTGCACACACAAGAACCTGGGAGTTAAAAGCAGCGACACACGTGCTGGTGTCTCGGACTTCCTCGGGCTTTACCAACCTACGTAAACCTGAAGGTTTACACATCAGCGAACCTATGCCTTTCCCTAATTTCTTCTGAACACTACGCAGAGCGACTCCTTGGAACACTGGCAGTGTACGAGCACAGAAGGAATTCATCACAAACATCACGTCTCCGTTCAGCGGGATGTGCCGGGACGGGTAGCGCAGCCGGAGCCCTGAGGGCCGCACCGTCCCTCGCGCCGCCCTGAGGCGGCTGGGNGCCGGCCCGAGTTGGGGTGTGCGGGCAGGGCCGCGGGGCTGCCGGCCGGGGGCTGCGGGGAAGCCCCTGGGCAGTGCTGGCAGCCGGCCAGGCGGCGCTTCCCCGGGCCGCGGGCGCTGCTGTTACTGCACGATGGGAAGGGGCGGTGTGGGGATGCGCGGGGCCCGAGACCAACAGCCCCGTGCCGCAGGCCCGAGCGCTGGGCAGGGGGGGCGGGGACAATGCAGGGCTCTTCCGCTTCGGCATTCAGGAATAGCCCGTTCCAGAATGATCGGAGCGGCGAATACATCATTGAAACAGCGATATTTCGTGCTTTGCAGTAATCTAGATCAGCTATTTCTGTAAACAGAGGCATAGTTACTCAGCGAATCGTAGGTACGTACCACATGAGGCCTAGGAAAAATAATTAAAGAATGGTGAAAAATGTTGCTCTGCCTTAGGCTAAAGCACTGGCGTTTCACCATCAATTACAAAAATCCATCTAAAATCCAAATATAACGGAAGTTCCATTAATTGCTGCCTCCGTGTTTTTTTTTTCTTTAAGCAGAGCATCGCTCAAGAAAACTCTCTTCAAAAGTGGAAAGAGCCCCTTCTGCAATGATGAATGCCGACATGGATGGTATAATCTTAATGTTCTTGTTATTCATTGTTATTCTTTCTATTTAGTATAATTTCTGTTAACAGAGGTTGCACTAAAACTCTCATGATTTATTGCAGCTGTTGAGGCTGAGAATCAGGTGGAATTAGAAGAGAAAACACGGCTTATTAATCAAGTTTTGGAACTGCAGCACACACTTGAAGGTTAGCAGCTTGACACATGAGATTTTTTACAGGCACACACCAATAAGCAAAAGAAGAGAATCTGACTGCTCTCTACCCTATCTTAGTCACAGTGTCCAGAAGTATGTCACTTAAAGCAGTTGAAGGTACGAAACTAAGGTCTTGGAAATAGTTGTTTTTTAATTCCTCTTTATGCAACATTACGTTTGCTCAACCTTGATAATACACAGCAAGCAGAACGGGTGATACAGCCAATTTGTCCAGGCTTGTTAGAAGACACAGCTGAGTCTGCTCATCACTGAACTCTTGTTTCCAAGTAATTTCGTTTGCAATAGCTTAATTCAAAAGTTCAAGAAAATAATAAAGATACAGACTAGAAGTAAATTTAACAAGTTTGTCAGAATACTGTGCTACAAAATAATAGAGGAAAATTTGGCTTTAGGTAAAACTTGAGTAGAGAATGTGTTATAACATAATACCCTATAGTAATGTTTTCTGCATTAAAGGTGTGACTAGTCTGATGTAGGCCCATAGAACATATTCATTATTGTATGCAATAGTGTCTAATATTTTTCTTATAATATCACCTTCACAGATCTCTCAGCACGAGTAGATGCTGTTAAGGAAGAAAACTTGAAACTGAAATCAGAAAACCAAGTTCTTGGACAGTATATAGAAAATCTGATGTCAGCATCTAGTGTTTTCCAAACAACTGACACAAAAAGCAAAAGGAAGTAAGGGTTAACTCACAGATTATGTCATTGTATTGCTGCTGTCTTATTTTGTTTTAACTGGCATAGGCTACATAAGCTAAAATACCTTAGTTTGTGGCTTACTGGATACCTAAAGATTATAAACTTTGGTAATAAACAGAATTAAGAGCATTATCATGAGCAGGAGACAGAAGTTTGTGTATTAAGATTAAGCAATGTGCACATGTAGTGTAGATAATTACAAAATTCTATTTCTTTTAAAAATGAGCATATCTTGTTAAAAAGTGGATTCAATTTGTCAGGTAAATAAACAAAGGTCGGTTGGTACTCCAAGGTCTTAGGGTGGAGTTCTTGACTAGCCAAGTAACAGTTACAATATTGTGTTAAAACCCATTTGATAAAAATATTCAGTTTAATTGCATCACTTTTTTCACCTCAGATGTGTTTACTGTGTAGTACTGTTCATAGCTCTGCAAAACAAAACAAACCCAAACCCTGTAAACCAGTTAAGCATTTCTGTGAAGTAGGAACAGTATGACATTGTTTTCAGGGCTTGCATACAGGAAAACACTTCCGATTTTTTGGGAAGGGGGAGGGTAAGAGAGGAGCAACAAGGGTAAGCAATTTAATCAGGGAAATACCAAACTGATGCAGTATCAGTGTTGCAATATGTACACTTGAAACCATTGCCACTTTCCTGTTTCCCTGAAGCATGATCAGGCACAGCATCACTATGTATGATCTTCCTGAAGTTCTTCTGTTGTTTGATAAAGAGTTAAGTAAAGACCCGAGTCATAAGCTTTCCAGAAAGAGGTCAGCAATGCTCCTCATGCTCGTGAACAATCTGCAGTGAGGAACTGAGAACAAATCTTTCCTTCCCACCCTTTACTTTCCTCTTGAAGTGCCAAACTTGTTTTTGCATCAGGCCTCAGAGCAGGTGTTCTCCTGCCTCAGAGCCTGAGCTCGTGAAGTGCTTCTTGAGGCACTGCATAAAAACATCTAAGGCAGAAGGATGCAGTGGAACAAAGGTGGATTTTGCTACTCAGAACTGTGCCGCTTTGAGCACTGCCTGGTGTCAGAGTGCTGGTTTTTTACTGGCTTGGCTGTTAGCAAGTCTGGTAAGGGAATTCAGCCCATATTATGAGTCTGAGCACTGCCCACGGAGGCAGCATGTCCAGCATAATCAGTATTAAGGGAGAGCAGAAGCTGAAATACAAACAAGTATGTAGATTTTAGCAGTACTTAGTTGCATCTGTTTCATTTTGCTCTACACCAGCACTGCAGATTTATTTATGGATGTTAGCTAGGACTGAGGTCTCTCTTCCGTAATGAAGCCATTTTACTTGACCTTTTTACAGGAAACCAGTAGTTCAAGGATCTCTCTCAAGTGTGCTGTGAATGAATCAGTGTAATTGAAGAATAAATCCCTCTCAAATCCCAAGTTTCTTAGCAGCTAGGCACTACTGTGTCTGAAGTGCAAGTTGACATTGTGAGGTTCCCGCCTTCCAAAGGTGAGATTTCCCATTTCTCCCCATTTAAAATGGTTCTACAATGCTCACTGGAGTCAAAAGACTCTAAACAATGTCAAAAGACTGCAAACAAAGCACTAATAGTATGGTCTTGAGGGCTGTTTACAAGTCTGGGTCACAAAACCCAATGATGAAAAATGTTTTACCCATCAAGACACAAATGGATGATGATACCATTTGTGTCATGGGGTTCTTGTCAACCTCAAAAATTATTTTTAATCTTCTATGGACTGCTTTCTCATATTACTGGAACTCTAAATTAATCCAAGAATTGCTAGCAAGTAGAGTAGATCACATGGCTAGTCCAGAGTTTGAGCATTAAAGGCAGAACAATCACAGCAAGCATTTGACTCCTAAAGGTTGCTTTGCATTACAGCCATCATAGCTTTGAAGCCACGTCACTGCCATCTCCATCTGCACTGTAGGAGAACACCTGGTAACACAGCATGCGCTTGTTAGAATTGAGCAATTCCCAGGATAAAGTAATCTTAAAATCATGGTTTTGTATTGTACATTGGATAGTGGTATTTTATCCATCAGTGTGTACAGAGTAGTTATTTCACCTCCATGGCATTTTACTTCCCACTACTGTGGCCTTCATTTAACTTATGAACATTTTAAAGATGTTGTATTTCTGACTTTACACTAAATAAAATCTTTTCATTTGTCTCGATTAGTTTGGTTTAATATTTGTAAACCCTATCACTTCTCATAACTATCTGTAGTCAAAACGTGGAAAAGCAGTAGGGTTTGTGATCATCTTAATGGTTTCTACATAGCTGAACTGTCTGAAAAACTAGATGTAATTGAGGTTAAACCTGAGTTAATGAATCTAGTTTTATCAAAGCTTCAGTTCCTTACTCACTTGCTATTTTCAGCCATGAATCTTAAATTTCTACTCTGTTCTGCTAAAGTAAAAAGGAAAAGGATTAGTAGACTGCATCCAGTGTTGTCAAAAAGCTAAAACTTGCACCTCTCCATGTGCAAGACCGTTAGGCCAAGTTAGAAATGTTACATTTTCCTACACTGTTAGTGAGCTCTGCATTAGACAAAAACCAGAATTATTATTTCATCGTGCCTTCATGAATGTGGATGCCAACTGAAGAGTAGCTTCAGCTGTAAGTAAATAAAAGGGCCTCAACACTACTTGGCTTTTCCTGCATATAAAAAAATGTTCAGTCTGGGATCTGGCATGCTCAGTAAGAGCTCTTTCACCAAGCTACCATGTAGCCAGCAGGAGTGCAGGCTGTGGCAGTGTGATACTTATGGAGTTCCAAAGATGACTGACAGTTTTAATAGCAAGGCATGCTGGAATTGAAGATTATTACTTTGTTAATTTTAAGGCTCTTTCAAGCAGCCATGATAGGCAAGATCAAGTATTTTTCCTGAAATAGCTGTTCAGATAAAAATGGACAATGCACATGAAGTGTGGGTGAAATCTCACTGTTACCTTGTATCAATGAACAGGGGTTGCCCTTTTGATTGGCTTTCTACCTCTAGAGCCTCAAATCCCCAAATCTCTGGTACTCCTCCTCTAATTGCCAGCATAAGTGTAGATCCAAGTAAGCTGAAGGATGGTATACATCTGGGTTCATACATACAAGTAAGCTGAAGGATGGTATACATACAGTGGGTTCTAAGTGATCAAGATTGATGGGGACTGATGATCAATACTTTATGGGATCTTTAGGTTCAAAAATGTAAGCATCCCCCATGGGGTCACCAATCCCTGGAGTAACTAAATCACATCAAAGAAACTATGGTACCTAGTAACTAGACTAACTATATCAGAGAAAAAAAAAATCTCCAAAACCCCAAAGCAAACAAACAAAACCCACCCCCAGAACCCCACCCAAATACTGTAACAATTCCAAAGGAATTTTATCAGGCACAGACACAATTCATTCAAGGAGAGTTGAAATGTTCCCTGACAGCTCACAGTAGCTGTTACTAGCAGGATACTACACTGGTAACAGCCTCTATCTAGTGCTGAGGAGTAATCTGGAGTCTTCACTTCTTACCTTTTGCATGGAGACCCTAAATAAAGAGATGCAAACTTGCACTTAACTTAAAGACACAAAAAGCCTCAAATTAAACAAAAACTCTGGAGATTTTTCCATGTAATTCACACTAAATAAGAGTAAAATATCATTAACTTTTGAACACTTCAAAACAAGCACTTGAGGACACTGGCTTCTTCATTAGGATTAAGCATTCATTTTTTAGAGACTACCATGGAAACCGCCATGAAAATACTTCATTTTAAAGTGAACCAATTTTTTGCCAGGCACAAGAAAATCTTAGATCGCTAATGAATTAATGTATTTCTACTTGTTTGTATGTGTGACTACTTTTGCTAGCATTTTACACATCCTACTATTACTATAGGCAGCTGCCAAGCAGCAATAGGTTTCTGGTGACTGAAATTTTATTGTTTAATATACAGCTGAACTTTAACAAAACAATGTTTCTTTATAATATGCAGTTTATTGAAACTGTATTATGAGAATGCCCAAGGTACTCACATCTGTAAAAAACTTAATCCATCAAAAATCCTTATCTATATCAATAAATTTCATATGAAGTGAGAATTAATAAATATTTTTAGGTTGACAATATATACTTAGCAAGTATTCTATAAACAGGTTATACCACTCTGGTTTGGAACATGAGAACTATAAAAGTTTGAAAAATCATCTGTATATCACTTCAGATTTGATATCTGCATTCAAAAGTAAAACAAGTCACATCAATTACCACTTGTATTTTAAAATGTATCTTAAAAATAAATTACTGTAACCAATGCCTAAAGTGAACAGGTGACTGCCCATGTAACAAGATCAACTAAAATAAATAATTTACAATAAAAATTGTTGCTAGCACAAAATCATCATACAAAAACAATTATTGCATTTAGCTCTGCACAGAAAAAAATACCTTTTCTCATAGCAATGTGAACTGCTATAGATGCTACATCTATACTACCATCCTCTTTTAGCTGAAAACTGTAAACAGCTAATTTTGTGCTAGAGCTGCAGAAGTATTATAATGTATTCATTTAAAAAAATATTTAGAGTAAGTTTATCTCCAACTAATACTAATTTCTAAGAAACTTCAAATCTTAAGAATCTTCACCTAAAAATCAGTTGGTTAACTTGTAATTTCCCTTTTATTTTGAATTTGAAATACCAGCTAACTCTTCACAGATAATGCTTATCCTAAAAAAAGGGAATTAAGGAAGTTTGGGATGTTTAAAGAGGTCAGAGAATTAAAATAGGAGGTTAAATAGCAATGAGCCCCCCCCTCTTCCCTTCAAAGCTCAGGAATTTGCCAGGCCCAGTGAAGTGGCACACCAAAGGTTACTGTCTCTAGACCTGCAAACACCAGCTGGAAATAAGTCAGTCCTTTCGTACTCTTCTTTTGCGCACTGATTTCGGTGGACAATCTCCCATTCCTTCATCAGCTTCTTTCTTCTGGGGGAAAAAAATTTTAAAAAATTCAGCATTAACATTTTAATCCTATTTTAATTATTGAAACTGGCATGCTACATTATTCCTCCTCCTGAACCCCCCAGTCACGTTACCACTAAATGCAGCACCTAAGTGATAGGATATTTTTTCCACACTACTAATCGAATGATAAATAGAGTGGGTAGAAGACTTTTTATTTCTATATTCAGAAGGAAAAGTATAGTATGTCTAAACTGATGTCAGAAATTTTGGTTTTGTCCATGTATTTGCTGAATTTAAAAGTCACTGCTTTTAAACAAGTTAATTAATTAAAGTGCACCTCTTGCTAATTTTAATTTCCACTTCTGAAGCAAGAAGCATTTAAACCATTCTGACTGTCCACTTCAGAGAGCTACAAATAGAGTAAATTGTTCTTAGATCAGATGTGGTGTTCCCAGAGGCACAGGAATAGCCTTTCCAATGAGAAATCCGTTCTCAGACCATGCATTGCTTCCTCACTTTCCTCCATCACCTGACGACAGGCACCTCCTTCAGAAGGAACAGCTCACAGAATGGGGCCCAGCCTGTGGGAGGATGTGGGGTACATGACATATCCCAGCCAGGTCACCAGCTGACTCACAACTGAAATGCCTACATGTTGCAAACATTCTGAGAAAAGCAAGCCATAGCCTCGCTGTGACACTGTGTAGTGCCACAGACACATTCAGAGCCTCCTATTGCTTTCACAAGGAGTCACAAGGGTTCAGCAGATACTTGTATTCCTGGATAAATGCACAAGGAGAAGAAAACTTCTTACAGGAAGAAAAAGTACAGAGTAATGGGTAATTAACGAAGAATTTTAGTGCTGAAACAACGCAACCTCATGCAAGGTACTGTTTCCTAGAAGAGTTTTACAGAAAAGGAGTTAACATTATATTAACCAACTCCCTAACCTGGAAAGGGACTCATTTAGGGAGTGACACACACAGGATAACCCATGGGTGGATCTAAAGTGTTTGAGACACACCTGTTTCTAAATGAAAGGATAATGAGTAGTTGACAAAAAAGCACACACCAATTCCATTCTACAATGATATTTTATGAAAAACATTTTGTAGATTATCTGGGTGACTGGATTAATCTACGCAAGGAAAATAGAGCTGCAGGTGGCTGTGTTCAAAAACAGAATTGTCACTTTGGTTAAAACTTTATTTTGGAATAAAAAACCAAAAAGGTAACTGAAAAGCTTAAGGATTTTCTAGGTGTCAGGAAAAAGCTGTTCAGTTGGAAGCACATGTTCTACTAATTAAGAAGCACAGTGAGGACTGACCAATCTGCTGCAGTATCCAAATTTTCAAGGCTGGCAATTAATTGAACAATCTGTTAAAAACTATACTCCTGTAAAAACATGCCATGTTTAGGGAGCTCCCTGATCACTTCTATACTATACCTGTATTTATGTAGAGCATTTGAGGTGTCAAACTCAAAGGAAAACTTATTTCTACCTCAGGATTTGTTTTACAGCTCAATAAAAGAAAAACACTTGTAGGTAACTGGGCTTAGTTAGAAGTATGATGGCAGACAAGGGCGAGGAGAAAATAGGGAAAAATGCAAATTTACCTCATCTTCCGAATCAGATTTATTAGACCTATCACCTTCTTCTTGACTTCCATCTGCAACTTCATTTTCTTCTTCATCTGGAACTTCATTTTCTTCTTCATCATCATAAATATCTTCACCACCTTCTCCTTCATCTTCTGCAGAAGAAATTAATTTCACTTCATAAACAGAACTATACTAAAAATACACTATATCCAGACATAATAGTAAGGAAAATAAGCCAATTTCAGTCCTAGAATGAACTGCTTCTTTAGAATAACCCATAAAAACATCTCTGTGATACAGAGAGTAGAATTCTCATGAATTAGTAGGAAGTGATAACTTGTCAGATTTAATAACCAATTTTAACAGCTCCAACTTTGCCTCTTTTCATTACAGTCCATATTGTCTTCAGACTTGTTACTAACTAAAAGGACTTGATTCACTTTACTTTAAAACCAGCTATTGTATTGGACAGTTTTAAGAGCAGAGTCCAACACAGGACAACTCAGGCATCCCAAAACTGACTAAATTCTGACTTAGATGGGGAAGTACAATATTGCAGTTATCAGTCAATCTAGCATGGGAGACACCTGCATCCTAAGGGTACTCCCCTTTTCAGCAGGGAATTCTTCTGGCACACTACTTTGGTTAAGAGATAAGCAGCTCTTCCCCCCTTCTTGTGCATTTTTGCAATGCAGAAACTAGTCAGAAAAGCACTGTACTCCCCTTAGCTCACTCAAAGTATGTCCAGCTTGCACTACTAGTGCACTACCAGTACTACAAGTACCCTTTGCAATACTTTCTATCAAGAGTAAACAAGAAATCTTAAATCGGACAGAAAGAATATACGCTGGCATTTTACAACTCACTGGCATTTTACAACAGCAATGAAGTAGTGCTCAATTCTGTCCTTGTCAGGTCACACCTAGATTTTTTTCACTTAGGTGTGACAGAAATAGGAAAAAAACAAACACAAATACCAAAAAGCTGTACCCACACCCGAATTCTTACTGCTACATCTCAGTAAAACTCAAACTAAAGTATCCATACAAATTTGGAATGTAGTCACATGTAAGACAAGACTCCCCTGATTCTTGGTGATGAAACCTCTAGAAATGCCTAATTTATTAAAACATTTGAGACTTATGTAGAAGTACCAAAAACTTTGCCTGCAGTATAGCTGTAAGTTGAGCCAAATAGAGCTTCACTAATTGTTATGAACTAAGAAGTTGGTTTTGCCATCTGTCAATATACCCAGTAAATGTCTACAATATGTCTCTATTTCTATTATCAAAAGGAGAAACATGACCAAATAATGAAGATCATGGTTTAAGAAAAATGTAGACAAAGATTTCTGTCCTAAAAATATACTCTTAACAGAAGAGCTTGGCAGAAATTCACAAAGTCTTTGCTTATATTCTAATGAAGAAACTGGAAGTGATAAATTATGCAAATCCAGCTCCTCCCATAGTATGAATTTCAATAGAGGGGAAAAAAATCCAAAACAAGAAAACTTAGACATCAGAAGCTGTAAAACGCAGAACGGGACAACTATACTATTTAAAATCATTATTTTAAATTTAATCAATTAGTAATTTAAATAGTATTTCATGCAAGTAAATGTAGAACTTGAAAAATAAGGTTCAAACTGTGCCCCTGAAATTCCATTTTGTAGCAACATTCTTTTACTTGCTGGAATATTTTTCTAAAGGTCAAGAAAAACAAGGAGACAAAGCAGACAGATAGACAATGCCACAAAAATTAACACAGAACAAAATAAAACAGTAAATCCCATGGACAATGCCTTTCAAGAAGTACTCTGCCAGCAACTCATTGTCACTGGTGTCAAAGAAGTCTCCCAACTGTTTCTAAAATTTGCTATTGTGCCACACTTTCTTTTTCTTTCTTTTTCTCAATGGCCTCATGATACAATGTGGATCTCAAGTAGTTCAGCATTTCACAGGTCAAACCCCATTGCCCTCAACTCAAAAAAACCAAAGGAGATAATGACTATGAAGGAACTGTAAAAACCATAAGGAGGCAAAAATACTAGCAGAAAATATTTATGACTACAGATACCATAGGGAGAAATCTCAGATGAAACTTGCATCTGCACCTGATGAAAGCTGGCATCCACCAGCTTGAAGTTCTACCATCAACAAGGAAGCAGAGGGAAGAAACCAGATAGGAGAGACCCACTTTAAAGTCCTTCCCTTTCCCAGTACCTGAAACAGCAGCCTCCCTTCCCATCTTCTTTGTATCCTTTATAAGCTCTCTTTTTGTCTCCTCCATTTCTCTTCTCTCTGTAGCAAAAAGAATCAGGAAAAGGAGGCAGAAGACAAATTCTCTAATGCTTTCAGATATGAAGAAGCAAAAGAGTGATAGAAAAAAAAGGGAATATTTCAGCCTGCAAGTGTAAAAGGTGGCAGGAAGTTAAGGGATGCTAAGCAATTCTTCTTAAAGAAAGAAACAATGAAGTCATATGACAGCAAAGTGTAATCCTTCCCTCCGAAGCCTAGAATTTATTTGAAAACCCTGGAATAGTCATACAAAAGCTAGCTAGGTTAGTTTTACTCTGTGTTCTGTTTAGTAACTAAAAGTAAAGGTCTAAAATAGAACCTACCTTTGCAACACCATGAACAGCCGTTTCAAGTACAATTTAAGAAAGCTCTAGGAGCTGAACAGTGTTGCTCTGCAATTGCCTGGGCCTTATTTCTAACACTGAAACACACACTTTAATGTATTATTTATTAAGTGATGTGTTGTAGTTAACTAAATTAACTGACTGACTTAACATAAGAATATTGAAATTGAGGAATGGCAGCCTTGCAACAGCATCATATTAGGTGCAAACTGTATCTGTGATCTGCATCAAGACTGGGTAGAATAAAACAGAGTCTATAATTCAGGTGCAAAGAACAGGTAGAGTAGAGTAAGATCAAAAGGAAAAGGAAGGAAGATACAATGCTAAAGTAAAGAATGTATGTAACATAACCAGAATAATTAAATGCCTTGGTAAGACTCTCCAATAGCAAGGCAGATGGACTAAGCTTGGCGTGGCAAACATTGTGCCAAAAATGTACTCGATTCTGTTAGTACTGGCATGGAAACAGCTGATGCTGAGTAAACTTTTAAGTCATACAGACAGAAGCCATCAACACTCATGGAATGTGGTGCAAAGACAGACAAATCCCACTGAGTTTCAGTCAGTAATAGAAAATCATGTCAGTACCAAGACAAAAAACCCAACCAAACATGAGTGTCTGCTATGTCTTTAATTATCTACACTAGTCCCTTGTCATTGTCTTTGTTCTTACCAAGCAAGAGTGAAGTAAGAGGCAGAATGTAGCAGGTTCAGAAGCTAAAAAATTTCTCATGAAAATCAAGATAATGCACTATAAGTTAGGTGCTTTGATTTTTATTCATTATATAGGCACAGGAAAATGCTAACAGCACCTCAAAGCTATAGCTGAGTAGCACCCAGTAATCTTTGATACAGTAACATGAGATGATTTCATCCTTGGATGCTGAAGTACGCTCAGCCTGAGTCATTGATTTCTCCCCTGGGCAGCAGGACACGCTTCTGCAGGCATACAATAGGTTGCTAAAAAGCAACATAAAGGAAGCAGCCGACTTCAGTATTTCAAGCCTATTGTATTTTCAGGCTTTAACAAGAATAACTCAAATCAGTGACCAACAGAATAGTATAATCCTCCCAGAGAGGAGTAAGCAGAAAGATTTATGTTAGAGACTTAAAGCTATTCCACACACATTTTAAAGACAATAACGTGACTTTAACTGCTTCAGGCATTTATATCTGAATAATTAAAATGTGTTCAATACGTGAAGTATTTAGAAGGGATAAAATATGTATCACTGTCTACAAACATAAAAAATACTGTTGGAAGCATGTTCATTTCTTAAAAGTGAAGAAATACTGAGCAGAGCCTTACTTCCTGCTTGTACTTGTCGGAGCTATTAGCCATGGGATGCCACTCACTGGAAGTTATCAAAGAGGAAAAAAGGCTCAGAGCAAGGTGCATTTCACACAGTCCAGGACAACAGGTTGTAATTACTGGCAAATGTAATCCATGAATGAGTTCTATTCATGTCTTTAACCAAATTGCAAGCTGACACACTCATCTTACCATCTTCACCAGTATCTTCATTTTCCTTTTCCTCTTCTAGTTCATCATCTTCAAACTCCTTTCTCTCTTCTTTTAGTTCTCCCTTTGTAATTTGCTTAGATACATCAGTTTTTTTGAAGTCAAGATATTCATCTGATTTCTACAACAAATTAAAAATCTATTTACATTTCAACTCCAATTATAAATTAAACAGGCACTGTAAACTAAGTAATACCACTGACACATTAGAAGTGCATGCTGTTGCACAGATGCTCAAGAGTTTCCAAATAAAGTATTAAGAATAAAGACAAATAAAAATATGGTAAATTTCACTAACCTTTGCTGGCCAGCAGAACAACACAGTTAGACCAACAGGGAGAGCTAACGTCAAGATGTAAAGAACCCAAAGCCATGGGTGGTCTTCTGCAGCAGTCACCAGTTGACTAAACATACCAGGCTATATTAAATAAAAAAAATTTCAAAAATTGCATTTACATCCCTCTCAATACTTAGGTAAGTTTATGAAGCGTACTGTATATACTCCTATTGTCCAAAACCCTTCTTTACCTTTGCTTTTTAATTACTAAAACAATATTGCATTTCAATACTAATAAAGTAACAACTCTAAAAATTGCAAATAAATGTCAAGTGTTAAGTAAGAAGGAACAGATGTAGAACTACAAACATACTACACTGGCCAGAACTCAACTTTATCAAGTGACATTTGGAGTGTTGACAACTTCACAATTTACACCCTTCCCAGCTACTCCATATTTCCTGCTCACTGTGCCAACTCAGCTGAAAGCTTCCAAAGCATCAAGAACCTGAGGACAGCAGTCCCTGAGGAGCAATCCTGGCTCTACCTGCACTACCACCTTCTCTCCTTTGACAGCCAATTATTCAGGGAGTTAACTGTTCTCCCAGCCCAGTTCTGCTACAGTACAGACACTTAGTCAAGTGCCTGGTGTATCTCTGGAAGAGGTACATCAGCAACGAAGGAAGTTGAGAGGCACAGTAGAACAAGGGGACTCAAAGGAATTTTTTTTTTACATTGTATGTACAGGTACAGACACAAATTCAGACATAAACCCAAACATTTTGGAAAAGGGCAAGGTTGTGGGAAGACATCGCTTTCCTGCTCGCATGGGCAGATCTGCTGTTGCTACTTGCTCACTTTGTGACAAACAGCAGCTGTTAAGGATTTGGCCACATTTGGCACCAGCCCATCATTTCTCTCCCACAACTGCAGCCTGCTGTTGCCATTTAATCAAGGAGAACAGAGGACTGTTAGGCAGAAACAGGAGAGCAGGCAGCCACTAGAGGGGCTCATGATCCCGTACAGCAGGGCAGGTCCATCCCACAGCTTAGGGAAGAGAGGAAAAACTGAAGGCTGGCAAAGTGCAATACACAAGCAAAATGTGGATGCACACATACAAACAGAACAGATGCAGCTCTATAAACATACATGCAATGTTTTCAGAGCTGCATAACACATCTAAGCAGCCAAAGGCCTAAAATTATTAAACAGAAACAAACATTAGATTATCTATTCATTCCTCATGGGTAGGAAGCATCTAAAGAACATGTATCATGGATATAGCCACAAGGGAAAATAGGGGTGGGGGGGAAAGGGGGAAGTCTTTGAGTGTGAGTAAGTCAGCCTTCAATCTTCCATTTGCTGTGAGGCACTGAATTTCTAATATAAATGTGAACAGCAGAAGGCTTAATAGGAAGTCAATTTCTCACTAGGTGTTTAAGTAAAACACAGTGACCATTTAACCTCAAGAAAATAAAGATCTAGGAAAGGTAAAAACGCAAACTAGAAGACAGAAAACCCATCAGAGTTACTCAGCAAAATTATTAATTGCAGACAAATTAGTATTTTGTCAGCATTGACAGAAAATCCTTCCAACATCACAGGTTCCTCACTACTTTCTACTATCTAGAACATAGTGAAGTTTATACCTCATTAGCACTTGCTACTAATTTCTTCAAGCCCCAGCTATCTGCTGCCCAGCGATCTGCCACTTCTTTTTCTGAGCATATGATGAAGTTATCAAAGTAGATATCGGATGTCATAGACCAGAGTTCTAAACCAATAGCACTGACAGTGGTCATCTTAAATGGGTGAAGATCTTCAAAATAGTCTGGGTTTGGTATTTTCCGAGGGCTCCAGATTCCCTGTAAATGGAAACAAATGTAATCATATTACTGATAGCTCACCAAAAGACCAACTTGTGAAAGAAATTTTAGAATAGTAAGAACTTCACAGCTATTTAAAATACATTATTTAAAAAGACAAGCAGTAGCATTTAATCTACATAAAAACAGAACTGGAAATGGCCTGCAGGATTTTGGCAGATGGGTGCCAATTTTATGGCTTAGGGCAGACCACTTAAATGATTTTTTTTTTTTTTTTTTTTACTCTAAAGGTTACAGTAATAACTGTCTCTTACCAGAAGTGTTAGGGAGAATTTTAGGGAAGGAAAATTCAGCCTTACGATTCCTGTGCAAATTAGAGCCAAATTTTGTTTTCAAACCTACTTAAGATCTTACATTCAGAGATATCAGATTCAAGTACTCCTCAGCCATAACTAATACAAAGTAACTCTCTTTAATATCCAACTGATTACCTCTTTTATCTGGAGGGGAGGAAGGGAATTTAATTGTCCAAAATTGATGCTTCATCTAAAATTGAACTAGTAAGTCAATCTGCTTACTGAAAGGCTTCATTGTTTAATATAAAAAAAATTTAGTTCAAAAGACTCATGTTAAAAACCCCAATGTAATTCAGAATACGATTCTGAAGACCGTATTAAATAAATGGTACCAATGCAAATTGTACAAAAGGTAATTTTAAACAGATAAATTGTTTTAATACAGGAAGCATTACTGTTTCCCAGTATACTTAAAGGAAAAAAAAAA
This sequence comes from Grantiella picta, assembly GCA_013397955.1. Lineage (NCBI taxonomy): Eukaryota > Metazoa > Chordata > Aves > Passeriformes > Meliphagidae > Grantiella > Grantiella picta. The sequence goes on along the minus strand of VZRM01007187.1, from coordinate 150,857 downwards.
GCAAATTCAAAGCAAAAAAATCTCAAATTAGTGAGGGTATTTAGACTAATTCTAAAATATAAATATACTGTAAAAAAGCCTTGATAAATATACTGCTTTGACTTGCTTGCTTGCTGTGCTGATCTCTGTATCTTTGAACCATGACCTACAATTTGGCTATTACCTGATAGTTAGGATTATCTATCATAGGTGCTCTCCATTTTCCTTTATACTTTGGATTATTCTTCATGGGACGCACCCACTCTCCACAACCAGGTGCAGTCTCACACTTTGGATTAGGGATCTGAGGGGCTTCCCACTCCCCATCCATTTCTTCATCCCTAGAGAGAAAAAAAAAAATACAAACAACTGATTTAAGATCAGCCAGGTCTGAAACACTGGCAGTCTGAAATCAGGGCCCATGTATATTGCTGTAACAACCTCAGAACTCTGACCAGCTCACAGAACTTTACCCAAAAGTAGAAACACTTTTTTTAAGGAGTGCTACACCATCTTATTTAAAGGTCACATGTTCATAACTACAAGAGCATGACTAACCTCAATTACATTCCTGCCTCTGCAGACAGCTTGAAATACTTTTACCTAGGATGCTTAGAGATCCCTTTGAGACTTATACTATGGTTTAAAGTCATCAACCTGAACTGCAGCAAATGCTTTCAGAGGGGGCCTTCAAATTTTGGTTTTGCTTATATATCTTCAGAAAACAAAAGGCAAGGACAAATTCAAGTTTTTATAGAAGCAGTCCCTCACACCAACAAATATTTGGCTATACACATTCCAACTTACTACCTCAAAAGACAATGCGATTTGGTCTGACTTCCACAACTAATAATCTGCCACAGAGAACAGTTATCTACAAGACACACGAACAACCTGCACTTACCAGTCCTTTGGTTTTTTTGCATTAGGATCTGGAATATACTGTGGTTCATCATCAAGCCACCCCTCAGGCTTAACAGCATCAGGATCTTCTATTCTGGAAGGTTCATCTTCATCCCTTCAATTACAGACTTACGTTAGAAAACAGAGCAAGCCTGACTTTGAGCCAATGTTCTGTTTGGAGGACTACAACTGGCATGAAAGGGATGATTTTCAAAGACATAACAGAATTAGACTCACTGATCATGAGAAATATACATATAATTATCTGCTTATAAATATCTGAATTATATTTACATCATGTTATAGTGCTATTTAGTCCAGAAATTGCTGGTATCAAATGGCAGGTGTCAGTCAGGTCTTCCAACTGAGTTTTTCCTTACTCTTCCTGAGTTGCCATAAGAACAGCAGTTCACACAGAAGTAGAAATTATGCATTGCAAATTAAGACTATACGGTGGAAAAAAACACCTGCTTTTTATTCAGGTGTAGCAAACTTAGTTGCTAATTGCAACCATGCAGGATACAAAACCAAGCAAATAACCATTTTTATTTGTTCCTTAGAACATGACCAGATCCTTGCACCCACCTCAATTATATTTTAAAACTTCAGTGCTTTTAGTGAAATGTATTCCAGTTGTCATTAACAAACCCCAAAATAAAAGCAGGCAAATCTTTCATATAAATATGTAAATTTGTATGTAAAAGACATTGTACAAATAAAAATGTTGCACTTACCAGTCATCTGGTTTGACAGCATTTGGATCAGGTATTTTTGGTCTCTCATCCCAATCATCGGGCTTCTTATCAGTAGGATCCTCTATTTCTTTGGAAGGGTTCACTGGAGGAATCATATTCTCAAGAAGACTTCCCTTACTGACCACTGTTTGGTCAATTAATATTTCAAATGTATCATCTGGTTTTAGCACTAAATTGAAGAAATTTATGTTAAAGAAATAAGGGAGCCATTTCATTTCACAAATATATTTAACCAAAACTACAGAAGAAGCATAGACTTCATCAAATAACAGCAAACAAGATCCTCACTAGCAGAGGAGACAGACTCCTCACTCAGGCGCTCGATCTAGACACAAAACATTGCCCTTGAGGGGATGCATGACCAGCATCAGGCCCCCAGAGATGAAACTTGAAGAGAATTCAATTGCTGAAATACATCCAAACACATTCTAAGAGATTTTTAAAAACCTAACAACTTGGCCAAAATTCTGTTTTTATTTCAAAAGCACAGACAGGGAAAAAAGAATATACCTCAAAAGCCATTTCTGCTACTAAATTACAATCTCACACTTGAAAGCATGGAAACACAAGAACTATGCCAGTAGCACAGCAGAAGGATCAAAGCAGCATTTTCTTTGAGATTCAAACCTCTAACAGCCATTTTCTGCAAATGCTTAAACATTTGAAGACAATTTCCTGTACGCTAGCAAGTGTGAGTAACTGAGAAGCCAAGGTCACAGAACTGAGCCGTGTCAGACTCAGCATCCAGATGTATCCAGATCCATTCCTAATAAACACTTATAGATGTGCTCACTGGTTAACTAGCAGACTCAACTGTCCATTCAACATAATGGAGATTATGAAGTAAAAGCAATTACTGTTGCACTTTTATGACAGTTTTCTAAAGACAGGTTAAGAAAACCAGAGGAAAAGTCTTGTAACAGTTTGTTAATATCTAATGAAGGCCTTCCAGCCTGAAAGTTTTCAACAGTATTAAAATATCCATAAATGCAAATATGAAACCCCCACATCACCTTTAGATAAAATACGAAGGACTAATTTTTAAACTCCTGCTATCAGTCACATAATGCATTGGAATCACATAGCTCCACGGAGTCTATTAGAACAATTATAACAGAATAAATTCAATCCACGTTTAAGTATCTTGATTCATAATTTCTACCAACAACCCAAATACAGGAATGCATACATTCCTCTATTATGAGATTCCTATTATCTAAAAGTGAAAGTTTGCTGTGGCATACTACAGCAATCTATTTCAGAAACCACTGAGTTTTCCCATGGCACAGCACTTGAACATGCCTTCTGTTATTCTTCAGTGGAAGTTATTAATTACAGTCAGTTTGGCTGGATTTGCACCATGCTACAGACTAGCCTGTTCTCTGATTGCTATTCTTCCTCACTAGTTAGAAAAAGGGGGTAAAAATGAACTAGACTTTCACCTCTCTGAACAGTTCAGTGGTACAAGAAGAGCAGTTACATGAATTAAAACCAGCCCATATTCATTCACTTCAGAGTCTGTGCTGACCTATCTGTTCATGCACACTGCTTCAGATGCAGGTGTTGGTGAGAACTCTTAACACATGGAAGAGAGTGGTGTGTGGCATGCCAGAGATAGAACTGAATTCCTCTGAACTCTGACCCCTTCCTAGAATATTGGGCACTTGTATGTTTTAGTATCTTTCTCAGTAAAAATATTTTTATCATAATAAATACTGAAGGCATTTATTAGTAAAGGCTAGTCAGGGCTGATACGTTTTTCCTGTAATTGAATTTTAAGCAGTAGCACCTGAAAGCTTGCAGTTAAGCCCAGTCATTAAACCATTTAAGCCAAATCAGTACGCAATCACCACTCAGAATTAACAAGCTATTACAAACAAACAAGCAGACTCAATTACAAAGCTTCAGCAGACAAAGCCACATTTAAAATCTCTCCTTTCCACTTTAAACTTTTAAGAATTAAACAATACCAAGAGTATATAGATGTGTCTTCTTGTCCAAATAGAATTTTTTTAGATCTACGTCAGGACGTTCAGCATGTTTTTCATCATATTCTCCAGTTTTAGGATTCTTATGTCTGAAGATAAAGTGTAGTTTGTAATCTTCTCCACATTTATCTGGTCCAAACATAATAGTGTAAGGTGTTTTGTCATAAAAGTATTCCTGTAGAAGCAAGAAAGCTGAGCATGTGTTATACTGGACATTTTATGAAGTCATTTTCGGTACTTTTTTCCTTGGCATAGAGCTTAATTAGTTTTCTAAAAAATAAATGAAAAGTGGTAGGGTAAGTCACGAAGGAATTCAACAGTCCTCTGGAGTTGCTGGGTGCTCTCTGTTCTCAGGGAATCGACTAACTCTTTTAGTCTCTTGAAGGAAGATGAATATATACATACATATTCATGTACATACATGTGTATACATATACATACATGTATATGTATATATTTATGTATATGTATTTAGATTTTATCCTTACGTTAAGTAGGAATGCCTGTCACAAATCAAAACATCCAAGTATCTCTATCACTCTAAAAACCTTACACTAAAAGATGGAAGGGAACTAGCTACTGATGTTCAAAACAATTTTATTTTCCAAGAAAGAGAAACTCCAGGATATTAATATCCAGTATTTTACCAGTATCTTTTTCTCTGCACATTAAGTAAGAGCAACAAACAACCCTGAAAATGTCAGATACAGTTACTCTTGCTCAAAGTATGTTGCATTACACAGTTATGTCAGTATCTTTTAATGATTTATGTTTTCTGGTTTTGGAATACACAATAACATGCATGTGTTGTTCATTAAAAAATTGTTTCACAAGTTATGAATTAAGATCCCATGGCTTCCATTGATACAGAAAGTCACACTAAACATATACAGAAGTCCTCTGTCCTGGATATCACACATTACCCATGGAGAATCAACTTGCTCCTCAAATGAACAACTGATAGCAAATGTTAAGCAAGAGGACTTACGAGATTCAAGTCATCACTACTGGAGAGAAGTTTAATATATGCACCACCACAGTCTATGCCTTTTTGAAAATTCACTTCGTATCTGGGCAAAGAGAAAGTGAAAAAAACATTCCAAGTATCAGAAAAACACAAATTTAACTTCTAATCTTCAGTTGAAATTATGAATATATTAAGACTGTGTATTAATAACTACTGTCAAAACACTTCTGCATTTGCAAAATGTTGTAATTTACTAATAAACATAAAGTCAAAAATCTGAAGGATTACTTACTGAAGAATCAAAGGTTTATCATCAAAAAAGAATGCTTTTGTTAGCATTGCTGATATTGCATGATACTTTGCCACTGATTTTAACACTAATCCTTTGTCTCCAGGCACTGCATTTTCTTGGAGCTCTTCTACTTCCCACCTTCCTAAAACACACACACACACCATGTCTTTGAAAAAAAATGCATCTGAAGTAGAAAATCACAGCCTTGTTGAAAGCAAAGAGTTAGGAACACATAAAGACTAGTTGCCAAAGCAGGGAAAACATGTTGGCATCTGATGCCAAACATGTAATTCCTTGTTCTTGAATTCACAAAAACCTGTAAGTAAACTTTAATACTGTAGATCTGTATCTTTAGCTCATGTATTCTACAATGGCTAGAGGAACATAAAATATTTCTCCAAATTTTAGATTGACTACTACCATTATCACATTAAAAATATTAGTCACAAAGCACTGTAAAAAGCTAAATACCTGCATCATTTTTTTTTCTGCTTACACAGAATTAGAATCTCTTAAGTCAAATCCAATCACAGCATAGATGAAACTCCCTCCTCCTCCCCAAAATCTTTCTAAGAATTATCAGATTTGATCCAAATCAAGCCTACAGCTTTAAATATAGAAGATTTTATATTTATACATTCTCCAAGTTTGGGAGAAATACAGTTGAATACATATGTGCCCAATATCCAAAGAACAAGATTTCTTCTAAAAGGGCAGTTATATTTTCTCAGAGATTAATAGGACAAGATTCACGGAGGTTTTTTCCAGGAATGAACACAGCACAAAACCCCCTACTATTACAGTCCACTGCAATCTTGAAGAATGCCTGTGTCAATGTGAAAAGGAAGAAAACATCAGGAGTTCCTCAGCATGTATTTTAGAGAAGATTCATAAATTGTGAAATTCAAATGAAGCAGCAATTTACTTTTATTCAACCGAAACGTGATTTGTGAAAAGTCATCAAGGAAGGGCAGACATGTAAGTCAATAACAAATTCCTAGTTTCTTCTAGCCTGATAAACAGGAAGGAGGAAAATTCCATCCTCTTCAATAGTGTTCCTTCCTGGAAACTAAGGCCAAACAATAATGCAAGGCAAAACAACAAGACTGAAAAAACGAATTGGAAAGTAGTTAAAAAATGTGTCTTTAACACAGACTTTACTAAATGTTGACTTTTGTGACTTCAGAAAATACAACTGTTCTGACATTAACAACAATTTAACTAATATGAAGCCAAGTAATCAGAGAGATCTCGTTTCTCATAAGCATCTCATCTGTGTGAATATTTCCTCTGCAACTTTTTAATTTTACCATTTATTTCTGGTAACCACTAAATCATCTGTTCTACTCTGTCTGCACACCAAAGTTCTGCAAGTTATGCTTGCTTACCACTTTCTATTAATATTAATTGATTTTATTTGACATTAGAACAGTAGCAAATACTTCTCTGTTGCAGCAGAAACTTTTTGTGTTCTCCCCACTCCCTCGTGAATGAAATAAACTCAGGTCACAAAATCATTGCCACAGATCACGCATCTGTCAAACAGTTTAAAATTACATTTAGGCAGCCAATTCTAGACTAGAAAATCACAAGTCAAGTGCAAACTGCAATGATTAAACCATCAGTACAACCTTTTCATCATTTGTTTTAGGCCACTCTAAGACTAAACTGTACAAGAACCACAGGAGACCCTTACATTCAAGCACAGGCAATCTGAAAAAGTATTTAAAAAAAAAAAATCATGTAGTTTTAACTTTCTTGTTTCAGAGGCTATACCAAGAGACCAATCCATGAATCAGTAGGACAGATGGAGCAAGATGGAACACGATGCTTTAGAAACCCATTTTGCAACTGAAACTGACGTGGTAAATCTCTCAGAAGTGGTAAATGATTCCAGAAGACAGTTCTCAAGAAACAATATTCATAAACAAACAGTACTAAATATTCAGATGCCAGACAGTATTTTGGTATCATCCCATCCATGGAAATACATTGTTGGAATGACAAAAAAAAGTTATCTTCACACTAAGTAAAGCAACGAGCAACATTTCACATCTCAGTTGCAGGGTAACAGTCATTGTACAAACTAACATTTTTGACCCATGCCAGTTAACTATTCAAAGATAAGTTCTGTGTAAGGTGTAGTTATTCCTCAAAGAGCAACAGAACATCACAAACTATGTAGTGGAAGTAAACATTAAAACTCCTTACCATCATATTTAGCAACGTTATCATCCATGTCTTCTTTCAGTGTTACAGACAACACCCACCTAAAATAAAAATTGTACTGATCACTGACCTATGTATGCAAAGCTGTATTATTTAACAAGCACGGGAAAAACAGCTTTTGCTTCTAGGCTGTGAGCCTGTTATAGTGATTTTGAGACAGCATCATGGACCTCTGTGTAGTTCAAAGAACATGCAAAGAAAAATTAAAGGAGATTACTCTAATATAGCATTTCAAAATATTTCCTGAATGAACATACAATGATAAGTCTAAATTCCTGAATTACTTATTTTTGAATAAACTTCCATTTTACATACAAGCGGAGTTTGGCAGAAAGTAATATACATATAATGTAAAAAATGCACAGAAAATATAGCAAGCTTCAGGTATAACATCTTCAATATGATAACAAAAGAAATCAGCCAAAGGAACCCTAACTTCATCTGACAGTAACAGCACACAGGCATAGCAGAGGACAAAAGGGAATGGTAAGTGCCCAACTGACAAATGCAATTAACAGATTCCAAGTGTACTGCACACAGGAGATCCCACAGGGCAAACACACTCCTGATCTCCTCGACACTATGAGCAAGGCAAACTCATCCATCTCATTAAGGCTACCAAAAAATATGTACACAAAGTGCTCACTTGGAGAGGAAAAAAGGAAAAGGGCAGTCCACCCTCATCTGGACATATAGCGGTTCTATCCTGAGCCATGCACAGGAATATCTTAAGCCAACAGTGTTGCTGAACTGTTCATTGTATCAACTACAAGAATACATTCTAATCATTAATTCTGAAAAGAACTGCTTTCATTCATTCTGAACTATCCTTTGCATGGAGTGTTTCAGAGACGAATACTTTATTTTCTCTACTTGAATTGCAGTCACATTTGTCCACTGTTAACAGAGACGCTGGAAAAGCTTCATAGTATTAATAGCAAACTAAGTTCTTGGCTTACCAGGAGAGAGACCAGTGAGGAAATAAAACATCTCTACAAGTCATGTGAAAGATTTTCAAGGTTCATTCTCAAAAAGCTACTCTATTCTTATCTACTCAATTTTTATGGTTTAGGGAAGAAGGCAACATGCTGCTTACTTTCTCATAAATCTTTCTTCCATGCTCCTTACTCTTATGTAAATTGTGTATAGCTAGACCAAAAAATCCCAAGCATTGTAGCTAAAACTTCGAATATTAGATTTAGCGGGAAGACAAACTAATCTTTGAACAGATCTCAAAAAGCTAGAAATTTGGATGAATGCAATCATTCAAGTATCCCCATTAGATCCTTGCATCTGTTAATCAAGGTTTTCAGTGGTTTGTTTCGGGGGTTTTTTTAACAACCATGATCACCTATTTAATAACTTTTCTTGTCATCATGGATACTGCTTTTGCACATAACATTTAGAATTGACACACAGCTAAGATCATGTGAAAAGAAAAAAAGAGCTTGCTTCTTAAGTGTGATGACACTTCACCACTTAGCCAGTTAAATTCAACTGGCTAAATCTTAATTTCTCTTAATGTTCACAAACCCAGAGTTTATTAAAAGCTTCTTTAAAACACACACAAAAAAGTAACGTATCTGAAATGTTATGTATCCAGCTTAACATTATTTTGAGTATTTGGAGCAAGCATTAATAGCCTCCCCAATTCTAACCCCTGTAAAAATTAATTTTTATAAAGATACTAGCAGAAAAAAGAATACAAAATGAATCTGGCCACTTTAGGTTAAACTCCTGAAAGTAAAAATCTATCATTTTAAGGCATAAGCTTACCTAGACAATCCTTCATCAAAGGTTTCTGTAAAATACACTTCCCCCGTTGGCTTTGGAGTCTGGTACACAACCTAAGAGAGATAGACAGATACATATTCCAATATAAATTACATCTTTTCATTTGAAATACGCTTGCATACCTCCAGAAGTAATACACCCAGGCAGTCCAACTGATGTTGCTCCTTAGAAATACCTAGCAGCATAAAACCCCTTCTCCCCCACCCACATTTCAACAGTTTGGGTACATCCCTCCAACAGTGAGCAATTTTATATCTCTGAATTTTAAATGTTGCTTCCTCTGTTCAAAACTCATAACTAAAGCTTTGTTACATCTTATGTGTTAAAAACCCCAGAAAATTTTCCGAGCTTGCACCAAATCTGCTTCCTCCCCGTTTCTTTCTATACATGTTTTCCATTCTTCTGTTTTTCCATCTATTGCCCATATCTATTTTGAAGTACAGCATGAAGATTTTCTGGTAATACAGACAGTGTCAAAAAGATGCTTTCCATTTTCTGCTCTACAAGTGGCATGTTAGGACTTTCAACAAAAGGTTCTGTATCTAGATTGAAGTAAATCCTTTATCATGACTATTCCACCACAGGCAGATTTTACACTTTGGCATAAGAGAATCATTCATTAAGTTTGACCTGTATGTCCCACATAGCAACTGAAAGACTCAGACTGCTGTGTTTGACACCCACTCAGTTGTAAAATGCAGATTACCTTGCTCTTTTTAAAATGCATTTGTCCACAAATTTCTCTACTAGTTATAACTATGCATCTTGTATTTAACCAGCTTTAACTAAAGACTTCTGTAATCTTACCTCTATGGAAGATTTATCTCTGTCAACATCAGCTTCTTGGGACTGCTTGTCAAAATCCTCCACTTCAACATCTGCATCCAGATTTTCTTCGTTTTCCATTCCTGCAGTCACTGAGCTAATTATCAGGACACCCAAGCACAGCCAGTCCCACTGGAAATGCATCTTGGTTATCTGAAGAACTGAAAGTTTTACATTTTAAACATCATTGCAAGGATATTATCAGTATTATTTCAATTTTATCCCAAACTTTATCTACAAGAGGGAAAAAGAACCTCATTAAAATAAGAAACAACTATCAGAAAGTGTTGTCACTATAATATTATCTTAGTATCAATTATTTGCCTTTTTTTTTTAATTACTGAGCCCTGACTCAGACGCTTTTTCCCCTCCTCTTTTCCCTATGGAAGTGCCTGTAGCCTGTTCTTCACCTTGCCAAATCTAGCAAGAATCTGACTGCAGTATGTATGCTTTTTTAAGAACTAAGCAAGACTAGTTTTATTTTTCTCGTTCATAAACAATCTGAACAAGTAATTGAATTTTAATCAGTCTCTACAACACAGCAATAAGTAACACCCCTTCCATTAGGAAAAATGAAATGATAGATTTAGAATGTATTATTATCCACCGCCAGAACTGCATTTGTATTTGCCTCTACTTCCAATGACCACGTTTAGATGAGTGCAAAGTTAAATTGACTCCAGCTGTAAGTGCCAAAAGAAAGTGTAAGACAGTTTCAGAAAATATTTTCTGTTTCAAAATTATTATCCAATAACTTTCAAGTCTAAGTTAGGTAGAGCAAGAGTTAAACTTGAATCCAAATATCTTCCTAATTTCAGAGAGACCTGAAAATCTTTAATCTGTTTAAGTACGACTGTCAGTAGCAGACAACCTGCTGTGAAAAAGACTGTTGCCCAGTATTTTTTCCTTCACATTTGTAAGACATACAAATCCAATTTTATGTTAGAGCAGCGCAGTGTCAAAAAAAGAAGCCTATGCAAGTTTCCTCAAAGGTCTTGCAATAAATGCTTCTTTCTGAAATTATTTTGTCTGAATTTGGAAACAGAATGAAGACAGATTCTAGACACCTCTGCACAGGTATATATATCACTTGGTGCTAATTAATTTCTATTCACAATAAGCTCAAATAAAAACAAATGTTGATATTTAGTTTGCTTTTGTGAGACACATTCAAACTTTACATTACTTTTAGCCACTACTTAGCTATACTAAATGCTCTGCTGCTGAGGTGCTCTCTGCACCTGAGAAAGCAGCTACCCTCTGTTACATCATCACTCCTTAGAGATTAAACTGTTTACCACTACAACTCTAAATATCCCAGCAATTTTAGATACTACCTTATACTGGAAGTGTGAGTCTTTTTCTTTCTTCCTGTCTTTATCAAATTTGCTAAGTAATTCAAACATTAGAATTGCACCAATAATTACTTCATCATTCATTTTTTAACACCTGCAAATTTTATCAAGCAACACATAGAGAGATCAAACAGTATCAGGGCTTTATTTCTTTTAAGATCTATTAATTTAATCTTAACTGCACTGATTATATTTACAGCCAAAACACAGGTTTATCATATAGAAGTGATACACACTATATACACACTATGTCAATACTAGGAAATAATCAAAAGCCTCTTTCTTTGGGACTAACACCTATTTTCCACAAAACTACATTAACTGTATTACCATTCTTTTTTCCTCCCCCACTACTATTCACGATCCCTGCCATTCTTTATGGGACCTGACAACCTTGCTTGAAGATGGCAAATCTGTGGTTCCCTAGTTTTTCAGGTGATACATTTCAACAGTAATCTGCAGATTTTACTGTGTTTTTGTATTTGATTTTTTTTTAATTTTAGTTTAAAAAATAGAGATATTGTTAATTCATAGACCTCATTAGCAATTATAGAACTTAAAATAATCTTGCCGTGAAGATTTAAAGTAATTCAGTTTATCACAGGTGAACATTTAACCTTACGGTGTATTTTTTAACACTTTTTCCTGAAGAGTATCAGTTTTACCAGCCCCATTTTCTTGTTCCTTTATCATCATATTAGGACAAGCAGTCTAAGAATTCCACATCAATACCTTCTGGGCTCCTTAGCTCCTAGCGAAAGTGTCATACATTAACCAGGTACCAGACTTGATTTTTTAGCATACAGCTTGCCTACCTTACTTTAGCTGGTTTGTCATGCAGATGGTCTCTGCTTCCCCTAAAGCAGATGAAGAGATACAATTTCCTCTTTCAGTAAATTTCAAGTGTATTTGTGTATGATCCAAAATGCTTTTCATTTATATAGCTGTAATTTTTTCGTAATTAACCCCATTCACTTTCGTTCCATACACAGAGTAACAAGGGAATCCAAGAAATCAGACTGGTACTCACCTTTCCAAACAGCTCCCTTCCAAAATTTCTGATGCTTTCACTTTGTTCCCACTGAATCTTATCACTACTCCCTGACCCTACCTAGGACTTCCCTAATTTCCTTCAGCCTTCAATTTTATCTCTTACTTCTTCCTTCAAGAAGAGAAGGTACATTTTAACCTTTGACCTTTTGATACACTTTTAAAATAATCCCAGAAATGCTGAAATATGTTATCAAGGCCAATTACAGTTATCATTCAACTGCCAGGCAAAGATGGTCTTAACCAACCCATGACATCTTTTCCGTTTGTGAACTCTGCCACACTACAGTCTTAGAATATAAAATAAATCTTTCAACTAAGCCAACGAGTTTCTGGTCTCAAAATAGAATCTCATGCTACCCATTTGATCATCTTTAAAACCTACTGAAAACTCCTATTTAACACATGAAGACCTCTGAGAAACTTTTCTTACTCTTTTTTCAAGGTGATGATAAAAACGAGCCAAAAGGATCGCCACTGTTAAAATCTCCTCAGCAGAAGAAAGCAATTTATCCCAGTCTTTTGCTCTCACACAAATCCCAAACATGTTTACTAGCCTTGACAATGTATCTAAGTTCAGACTTGTAATTTTAAACATACATTTTGCATAGATTGGTCACTTTTTACCATGGGTAACCACAGCACAGCTACACATCAGAAGGGACATGTGAGCCAGCAGTACTATCACAAAGCATGCACTAGGGACCAGCAACAGTGCTGCAACATCAGCAGAATATTGCACATAAAGTAACGAGCTGCTTTTTCCGAGACACATACTAGTATTTAGGAAAGACAACAGGCATAAGCTGAAAGCATCTTCTGAGTGGATATTAGAATTTTTTTCCCCATGAGGTGAGGTAAGCAGCAGTACAGGCTGCCTAGTCTCAGTCCTTGGGGGTCTTCCAAGGCAGTCGAGATAAAAGCTCTGAGCAAGCTGGACCAGCCTCTCCTTGCATCCCTTCCCACCCGAATAATTTGATTTGTGGTTGCACAGTGCAAATGTGTCAACCTTCAGACCTCTGCCCCGTGGCCTTTTACATACTCTATACATGCCATTAAGTAAGTGGCATCGTTATTCCACTTCCTGCAGAACTAAATGGAGGTCAGGATCTTTTAGATTCTTACTAACTTTTCTTTGGACTTTGAAAACATGAATCCCTTTTCCATGTAACTCTGAGCTCTGCATTCTCAAGCAGAAAGGGAATAAGACAGCCATTAACAGCCTTTCTCAGTTGGTAGTCCAAAGCCCCTGTGTTCAGTATCACCACATGGGCTTTACACAGGGTAAAATATCAATTCCATCCAGGACCACAAAAAGTGGAAGGTTTTTCCTCACATCCCTTCTTCCATCTGTAACCATGAGCTTTTTTCCTCCCCCATTCTGCTGCGTTGGCATCAACCTGACAACATCCAGCTGAAACTGCTCCATGAAAAACATGCAAGAATTCTTACGCAACTTGTAATTCTGTCTTTATGGGTGTGAAAACTGTACTTCCCTCCCCTTAGCTGAGGTGTTAAGGACCCTGTGCTGGAATGGATGCCGAATGTGTACTTCAGCAGCTACTCCAGCCGCAATGCCGCACTCATGCAGGTGCCTCGAGGTATTTTGCTGCTATAGCGAGTTTGACTAAAACCTCCAAGAAGACATTATTCTCCAATTGAAAAAATAGAAGTTTGGGTCAAACGGTGACGCGGTGCTCTCTCAGCACCCAATACGAGCCCGCTGTTTGGGATACCTCGAACGGAGAAGGAGGGCTGCAGCGAGGCGCTGGCCCAGCCGCTCACCCGAGAGGCCGCGCTGCTCCCGCCCGGCCCGGGGCAAGGGGCCGAGCCCCGAACCTCCCCCGGGGCCTTCTCCCCGTTCCTCGCCATCCCACCCTCGGCACTGCCCGCCGGCCCTGAGGCGCGGGGAGGGCCGGGAGCGCCACCGCCCACCGGGGGCCGAAGCGAGGGG
>VZRM01007187.1:122541-135471 GCA_013397955.1 Grantiella picta | reverse complement strand
TATTGCCATCGCCCATCGCCCATTGCCCATCGCCATTACCCATGGCCCATCGCCATCGCCCATCGCCATTGCCCATCAGCCATTGCCCATCGCCCATCGCCATTGCCCATGGGCCATTGCCTATCGCCCATCGCCCATTGCCCATCGCCCATCGCCCATTGCCTATTGCCATCGCCCATCCCCCATCGCCCATCACCTATTGCCCATCGCCCATCGCCCATCACCCATCTCCCATTGCCCTGTCCCACATGCATGCTGCCAGGGGTTGGCCAGGAAAAAGAATTTTCCAACACCTGTAACCTCAAACTAATGAAACCCTTTGTTACAATTGGACGCTCACTCTGACACTCCAATATACCTACCGCGAAGCAGAGCAAAATAAAAATATTTTAAATAGGTCACTAAAGCCAAGTTCATATCTGGCTTTTGTACTGAAGACAAATGTTGGCATGCCCCTTTCAAAAGTCCCTCAAAAGATTTAAGACAAGAATGGAGACATCATTCAGAGAAATGAATAATTGTGCTCCATTGAAAATCAAAATGGGTTGAATAAAATATTATTAATACTGAACTGTTGAAAATCATATGCTTCCTAACTAATTTTTAATTAGTTGTTTTAATTAATTGTAAGCAATTCCCACTTTTAGCCAGCACTAGTTAAGTTTCTTCTCAGGCTCTTATTACTACTGTGACCATTAAATCAGTGAAAGTTTAAGTTTGCTAAAACTAACCTGATGAGCTTTAATAAACAGAGCCAAAGGGAACTGAAGATTGGACAACTGGGATCTTAAATCTGTGGCCCTTCAAGGATATTGAAGCAACCAGAAGATAGGGGATTAACACCTGAAAAGTTGGGCACTCCACATCTGAGAAAAAGATGATAAAAGGACTAAAGAATGTGGACCAAATTAGCATGAAGAGCAAGAAATTAATAACCAATAGTGGACAGAATACTAATTAATGAAGAGAATTATGTACCTGGGAACCAATGAGCCCTAATTCCTCTGTTTGCTAAAAACATGTAAATAAGTGAAAAAGTTTTTTATCTGTGCCAGCATGGAGGCTGAAACTCTTGTCAGCCACACACAGCTCTTGGCCAAGAATAAAGTAATGCCTTACTCCCTAACAATAAAAAGACAAGTGTTTAGGAATTTTTCCCAATGTTTTCAGAGGACTTTGGAAACAGAACCAGCTTGAAAATTGTGCTTTCTTACCACACAGGCACTTAACCTGATTAAGTACGTGTACAATGAGCCTGAGGTAGAAAGTATTTTTGAGACTTATGTTTCAAATCACATGAAAATACTGAAGTAAAATTTCCCACTGAGTAAGCCTGGTGATCTGGTTAGGAATATGAAACTCTTTTTGGACGGATTTTTTTTTCACTTAGGGTTCACCACCTTTGGTTTTGGAAGTTACAATCACAATGCCTAGACTTCAAAACCAGTCACCCGTAAGTTAGAAGAAGTTCCTTATTCCCTGGACCAGCAGACTATGCAAGAAACCTCTGCACTTGCAAAAGCACAGGGAAGATTTAATGGTTCTTGCTAAGAATTAACTATTTACAACGTCAGCTAAAACCCCATTTACATCAGAGTGATGGGAAGGCTATTCTGTGATTGCAACAGCTATGTAAAATATGTAAAAACAGAAACAATGAATGGAGCACCAAGCTGGCAGCACAGAATGAAAAATTACATTTTAATTTTTTTATTTAAGTCCAGTCCTAATACAATTTCAGGTATTCTGGTGAGGTTTTTGAAAGTATGCTTCAACAATTAGAGCGAAATCTGATTTCACTGTGAAAATAAGATATTTTGGGAGCAAATTTTAGTTTCTTAGTATGTTCTATGTTTTCACTGATTTAATAATTGCTCTGGAATTTCCTCCTTAGAGACACTGCCCTGTAACAAGTGAGTGTAAGGCACCCTGAATGCAAACACTACTCCCAACAGTGAATCTGTTGCAGTGAAAGCAATGGCAAAATAAGGTTTTATGTTTTCACTGATGGATAAAGGTGTCCTCCAGTGTATCTCTGAGCATGCTAGATTACTGCACTAAGTCTTAACTGGCTTTAAACTCCTAACCTAATGAAGGCTGCAATATTTGGTCTAAGAAATATATGCACACGTAGGTATGTATATTTATCTACATGCATATATATATGGCACCACAGTATATAAACAGTTCTGTAAATAATAATCTAAATAAATAATGTAAAATAAACAATAATCCTCTAAGTAATATTGTCAAGCTACCACTAGAGGTGGTCTTTAAAAAAGCACTCTTCTGAACGGTTTTAATGTAAAAAAATGAACTTCATCTCATTCTAAATGAAAAACACTCTGGCACTAAGAATACAATTCTGCAGTAATGTAACCCATTCAGTACAAATCCATGCATTGCAGTTCATTTCCTGCTGTCAGGATGCAATGCCTGTGCAGGGGAATGAGGGCGCAGTTGTGCTTCAGGTGCTGAGGAAGTGAAACTGAATTCTGCATTTTAACAGGTAGACGTCCAAGACGGATTGTCATTTCCCAAAAACTTTTCAAATGAGACTACAGTGATTTACTTTTTATTTTCAACTTTATGTTGAATTTTGACTTATGACAAGGATTGAAATATCAGTACACACTGATTATAGGATCCAAAATTTTATTTAAATAGATTTTCTTTCTACAAAAATATAGTTACAGATAATACCCTTATTATTTCCCGTAATTAATTCAATGCACAATTCACTGAGACATTTTACAATCTTCCAAAAAGTACCTGTTTAAGTTTCAAGCTATTCAAATGGTAACTTGTAGGCACTTCCCATTTTAAAAAATAACTTATGCTACATTAAGGCTGAAACACACTTATATTGAGATCCATTTTCATAAAGGTAAGTAGTTCCTGTGAACTACTTTAAATACTTGAAATTAATATTAACAACTTTTCCTTCCATTTTAATTGCCCTACAAAACTGACCAATATTTTTAATGAAGTTGAAAACTGTGTCCCTAATGTTTTTCCAAAATGTCTGTATTTTTATTTCTGGTGAAACGTTTTACACCTTTATGCTTTAGTCCCTGAGGCAGGCTGTAATGCCTTATCAATTGCTTATAATAATATCTATTTAATGTTGCCAAGCTAAGGTGAGATTTTTATGTATGACATATTACTCAAGTACATTTTATAGAAATTACTAATATAATTGTGTTCTTTATACCTTTTCATATAAAGACCTGAGAGTTATTAATAATAGTACTAATAATTAAATGGGTTTGGAATTGATCTTTTTACCCAGTCCTTTTTTTTTGTTGCAGTCAGCCTTGTTTTCAAACAATACATCAAAAATGTGGTTTTTTCAGTTTTCAGATGTCTTGATGAGTACCTGGAGAAAAACAAAGCCTATTATTCTCTAAAGTCTTCAGAAGACATTAGTTGCCTAAGACATTAGTTTTTCCCTTTCTCTAGCTATGGCTAGGGTTTAAGGCTGCAGTAATTCTCTTCACCGACTTCTGCTGAGCATTTTCTATTTATGGACTTACTGACATTCAAACACCTGAGAAAAATTTGGAAGAATTTTAAAAATCACATGTTCATCTGAATATGTTGACATAATGTAGTTAATATCCAAGATTGTGACTAAAAAAAGCTTTGTTTGCCAAAACCCAAATCCTGGCAACTACACTTACAGCACTGCAAAACTGGAGAATCATCCCATTTCAGCATTTTCAGCACTTTCAATGAAGTTAATTTAATCTCTCCTGAAAATAATTAATAGAATTCTCCACTTGTGTGAGTTTTTCCACACAAAATTACATTCAAAATTTAAAAAAAATATTGATTATCAATATTACGTGCTTGGAATAACCAAAACTCATTTCATAATGAAGAGTAAAAATGCTTTTGTTGCCATGCTTACCTCACTCAGTATTGCCCAGACAGGAGAATCAGAACTGACTGATAAACGAATAGCCTGTATTCTTCCTATTGACTCATCGATGCTGCCTTCTGCAATCCCATTGTCAAAAGCCCCTAAATAAAAAATAAAACAAGACCCATATGAACATTTATTAGAATGAAACACACTTCCAAGCGCACTTGTGAACAAGCTCTATATTACAAACTATAAATTAAATCCAGGAATACATTAGGGGAAAAAAAATCTTTTGGAAAAGACTCATGGGTTGAAATGATTACAGGGAGAGATCAGTTACAAATTACTGTCATGGGCAAGCCAGACTTGACTTGGGGGAAAAAAATTACTATTTGTATCAGAGTAGGGTGATGAGAAAGAAACCCAAATTTTGCAGTGACAATAAACAATTTACCTATTTTTAAATATCCGTCTTTGGTTGCTGGGTAGTTAAATTTGCTTCCATTATCAACCAGTTCTTTTCTTAGCAAAAGATGTTAAAAAAACCAAACAATAACATTTCCAGAAGTGTTTTTCAGGGTATGACATTTTATCCTGGATATCATTCTGAAAATGAAATACAATTGGAAATGAGAGACTTACATCAGCTGGCAACACTTCCACAGTAGTGTTAAACAGTTTATCACCAGGGTGTTCCATGTTTCCACTTCTGAACAAGTACCTGTAGGTATATTATTTCCAGGTATTTTATACTTTGGAAGTGTTTTATAGTAATTCTTTCCAGTTTTGAAGGAAAGTTTCAGATATCTTTTCTTTATACATTTTTGGGATATAAAGAACAGAAATAGGTCTTGAAACTATTAGCCAAACCATAAGAGAGTATTTTTTATTTAAACAGGACAAACATTTAAACCATCTTTCTCTGGAGCCACAAGTGCAAGTGTTTCCCCTTTTTAGTGCTCAAGTTCCAAATAAATTAACTTCCCATGTTTAAATGGCTAAGGAAGATCTGCCAGATCTCTCTGATCTGTTCCTGAAATTGTAAGACTGAAGTAGGATGGGCTTCTGGAAGGCAAATGGCAGCAAAAATTTCTGTTTCTACTAGGCTATATACTACATGACAGGAGAATGCCCCTTTTTTATCAATACTGGTCAATTCAGGTGCTTCTAAACAATTTCCTTTATAGCCAATAAGCAAGAGCATTGACAAAACAAGAATCCAAGCAAAAACATTTTAAAATAAAAATCTGTGTTTGGTTTTAAATTTCTGGCATTAAGAGTTCTTAGGGTTTTAGATCCAAAAAGAACTAAGAGAATTTAAAGCATCAAACTCTCTTCCCTGGTATCAAATATTCAAGGCCTAAGACCACCAAATATTATAGGATTAACCATACATTCTCACAGATTAGCAATGTGATGGGGCTGGGAACAGCTATTAGACAATACCATGTTATTAGCTTCATCCTTGTTATTTATATTTATATTTTCATTATATTAAAATATTTAAATATTATACTTATTTTTTATATATATATATATATATATATAATTAATTATTGTTAGCTTCATCCAGTGCAGCTTCCCAGTAACAGGAACATGCAAAACTACAGGCGACCTAAGTTTCCTAAAGCATAAACCAGTTAATTAATGCAGAACACCAGTATTTGTTATAACAACTGCCACTCACTGCAGCTCACTAGGTGGAGATACAGACTTGACATCATGCAAACAGCATGTCAAACTACACCAATAAAGCTTTCACTGACTCCATTGATGAAATTCATTAGTTAAAAACAAACTCCTTTGAGAAGTATCATGAGTGTAAAATATTTACCTGAAGAAATAAAGGGAAAAAAATGAAGAAGCTCTCTAATTACCTAGGAAGAAACTTATTTCATGAGGGGAGTTCAAGAAGAAGAGCAGATAAATAGCAAAACATGGAAATTTTTTTGTCAGTACCAAGGTTTATGCAAACAGTTGAGTACTGATAATTTCTAACAGACTCAATCATTTCCAAACTGGATATATGTAGTCTTCCATGTTCAATATCAAATAATACTTACTTTTCAACTTTTAGTGGATTTAAAAATGTGAACCTGATGTAGTCACCTGTCACTGGAGCAGAAGCCCAAAAACAATCTTGTCCTTTATAAACTTTTTCCAAAGTATATTTCTGGTATATTCTTAGGCTTGTATCCACTTTTGCAGGGGGATTATTATGTGCTTTATGCAGCTGATTTTTTCCAAAATCTTTATCCTGTTGGATATAAGGAAATGAAATTTTGCTCATGCAATGGGGAAAAAGTGCATTGATATCTGTAATTATTACGGGAAGCTATTCCAGAAAATAATTACCTCAGTGTCAAAAGATATACAATCTATTCTTAACAGGTACAGAATATTCATTTCAGTGTAATCACTGAGAGTCAATGTTAAAATTTGTAGACAGAGCTGATTATTTCTTATTTGCCAAGATTTAAAAATAAAAATCTCCACAGGAGGCAATTTCCTAGCTGTCTAGGATGTAGGATGCCTTCTGCCAGAACATGTGATGCTGGTCTCTGCTAAAAGCTATGTGAATCTTTAGTCTGATCCAACTGAGAAATCTTGTCACTAGTCTAGGTGGCACCATCAGGAGATTCCTGAAGTTTGGTGCATCACTGCTCTTGTCCTTATCATGTATGTGGTTTGCCCTCCAAACTCTCCCCAAAAATCTGTTGCAATCACATTAGGCACACCAATACTACCAATATACCTTTTTAAATGTCCCTCATATTGGGATTGGGAACTGCTCAGCCGAAACAAACCCTCGTGGCTTTGTTTGCATGGAGTAGAGCATCTGAACACTTGTGTTGTGAAGAGTGTTCCTACACCCCATGAAATGCTGTTGTTCAGATGAGAGATTCAAAGGTGTTTGCACAGGAGTTGTGTGCCCCACCTGCAGTTTAGATGCCAGATCAATATTCTCTACGAAATCTGTAAAACAACATGCTTGGATGTGGAGATACCATCCAATGCCAAAGATGTGGTCTGTGAAACTCATTTGAGAAACCAGTCAGAACACAAGCATATAATTTAAAAATACGGCAGTAAATTCTTATTCTTACTTTCAAATTCTGTGTCTTCCCAGCCAATGATGAATGAACTCCCATATGCTGAAAGAGAGATGGTTTAGCACGGATACGTATCTTTGACTTTTCCTTTTCACAGTGTGTCTGGAAAGAAAGTAAAAGGGAGTGAAGGATTATTTAAACCGAGGAGAGACAAACTACATTCCATATGGCAATTTCATTCTGTAGTTGAGGGTAGGGGTCCAGATTTTTTATCCACATTTAAATGAGTAATCTTTAAATTAATAGTCACCTTTTGTCACATAAACTGTTTCTAGACCAAAACTCATCATTCCACTCATGCTGTTATATAGATTTGAAGGCTCAACCACCAGTAATTCAGGGATTTCTGCACAGTATTCCATGAATCACACCTCTGAGTGACAAAAATGGACTCAAATCTGAAAGTGATTGATTTCTTAGCTGTTTCTGGCAAATTTTATTTCAACTCTTAGCCTTGCCATATCATTCTAATTAAAATATTTTGACCAAAACTGACTTTCTTAAGGTAGATACTGGTTACATTTCAATCTTTATAATTTTGCTTCTTTCTGTTGTGTTTAGGAGGCTTTTAATGTACTATAAGTTATGGATCTTTTATCATATAATTAGATAAAGCCCTTAAATACTGTATTCCCACCACAATTTTCCAATTTACTACACTTGTGACATGACACATACCAAGGAATTAAATAACTGTAATTGCTACTAATTTTGGAGTTTCTTGATTTTTGAATGATAGCAAACCACTTATTTAAATGTGATTTTTTTTTCTGTATCTGTAGAGTATCATAGTTTGATACAATGACACAAACATGCCACAGTGATTAATAATACAATGAAGCATAATGGCATGGAACAGAGCAAAGAGCTAAAGTGAGACTCCCTGGGTTGTACTCTTGGTGCTGCCACAGAGTTATTTTATGAGTTTGGAAGATCATTTAACTTTTCTGTATCTTGGGTCTCATACCTTAAAATTTGTGAGGATAATGTGCTAAACTTTTCTGTCAAGTGCTTTCAGTGTTATAAAAGAAAAATGTTACATTAACTAAATCAATTCCTTCTAAATCAGAAGTGATAAAGTCTTCACTCGCTGGCTTAAAACCACCAAAACTCATGAGGGATTTATGGTTTCCACAGTAGTACTAATTAAAAGTTCAAAACTACCTGGAAAGCTATAAAAAGAACTAAATATTTTTATTTTTGTCCACAGCAGATGTTCAGCAAAACAATATAAAACCACAATACATTGTGTGCAAATTGATTTACTGGCAGCTGTGTTTTTGAAAGGCACACTATACTACAGTAAAGAAGAAATCACTCAAAGAAAATCAATTTGTGATCTTTCTACTGACAGGGTTTGCAATTCATCCCCTATGAAAATGCAGGCTCTGGAATGTCTTCTTTTATGCTGTGGCAGCACTACCAAAAGAGCTGCTCCTAGCAGCAGCTGAGAATAATCAGTGACACAGCGGGTGTGATCATTTCTGCAGAGCTGAGATAAGGCTGCTCGTTGAGTCAGGGCTTCCAGCCTTGCAGCCTGCTAGTCCCCACTGCACATGATGGACACAGACCACTGCTGATGATCACAGGAACACAGAATGGTTGGGTTCAAAGTGACCTGTAAAGATCATCTCATTCTGACACCCCTGCCATGGACAGGGACACCTTCCACTGGACTAGGTTGCTCAGAGCCTCATCCAGCCTGGTCAGGAACACTGAATGTGGTATCTACGGCTTTCCTGGGCAACCTGGCCAGTGACTCACCACCCTCACCATAAAAAATGTTCTCCTTATATCCAATCTAAACATACCCCCTTTCAGTTTAGGACTGTTGCCCCTTGTCTTGTGACAACAGGTAAAAAGACTGTCTCCCTCTTTCCTCTAAGCCCCCTTTAGACACTGGAAGGTGCTATACGGTCCCCCCAGGAGCCTTCTCTTCTTCAATCTGAACAGCTCTGACTCTTTCAGCCTGTCTATGGCCCTCTGATCATTTTTGTGGCCTCTGCACCTGCTCTAAC
The DNA here is from genome assembly GCA_013397955.1 of Grantiella picta. Taxonomy (NCBI): domain Eukaryota; kingdom Metazoa; phylum Chordata; class Aves; order Passeriformes; family Meliphagidae; genus Grantiella; species Grantiella picta. The sequence continues at coordinate 126,472 of VZRM01007187.1, read as the reverse complement.
AGGTCCATGGCTTTTTTTTTTTCTTGGGGACCCTAGCAGTGGATGATGGTTCACAGGACTTAAGTATCACAACGTTTAAGCCCCCTGCAGAGATCTGATGGCTCTGATCATCACAAACTGTCTTTTCCAACTTGGTGAGAAGATGCAGCTGAACTTTGATATGTTAATAGTAAGTCCAGGCTGAAAACTTGGACAAGGTTGAGAAGTGGGCCTGTGGAAATCTCATGAGGTTTAACAAGACCAAGTGCAAGATGCTGCAGCTGGGTCAGAGCAAGCCCTGGTGTGAATGCAGGCTGGGGATGAGCAGATGGAGAGCAGCCCTGTCCAGAGGGACTCGGGGTGCTGCTGGAGGAGAGGCTGGACATGAGCCAGCAATGTGCACTCACAGCCCAGAGAGCCAAACGTGTCCTGGGCTCATCCAGAGCCACAAGGGCAGCAGGGCAGGGAGGGAGGGAGGGAGAGGATTCTGCCCCTGTGCTCTGCTCTGCTGAGACTCCACCTGCAGTGCTCATCAGCTCTGGGCTGCCAGCACAGGAGGGACATGGAGCTGTTGGAGTGAGCCCAGGGGAGGTCACCAAGGTGATCAGGGGGCTGGAGCACCTCTGCTGTGAGGAAAGGCTGAGAGAATTGGGATTGTTCAGCCTGGAGAAGAGTAGGTTTTGGGGTGATCTAATTGCAGCCTTCCAGTACCAGGAGGGAGCCTGCAAGGAAGAGAGAGAGAGACTTTTTACTAAAGCCTGGAGTGACAGGACAGGAAGGAATGGATTCCAACTAAAAGAAAGCAGGCTTAGATTAGATATTAAGAGGAAGCTCTTTCCTGTGAGGCTGATGAGGCACTGGCACAGGTTGCCCAGGGAAGCTGTGAATGCTCCATCCCTGCAGATGTTCAAGGCCAGGCTGGATGGAGCTCTGAGCAACATGGTGTCCCTGCCCATGGCAGGGGGTTGGAATGAGATGATCTTTAAGGTCCCTTCCAACCCAGACATTTCTATGATTCTATGTAAACAGATGTCAAACATCCATCACCACATGATGACACATAGGAACCACAAACAGGTGCCCTGCTGACCCTCCTATGAAGCACAGTGTGTAATCACTTTGTGTCGCTCTTACTTGCTTGGAAAGGAGAAAGTGAGAGGAGTTGTCAGCACGCTTTCTCTGGTGCCTATAGGAAAGTTCAGTGCTTTAACCTGTCAAACAGAGAAGGTACAGCAGCTGGGATGCCCAGCCTTCTCCCAGTCTCCATTTTCTGCATTCTTATGAACAGTCCCAGCAGGTCATGCCACTGGTCACACCCACCCAAGGGCCATGTGAGACTGACTTGTCTCAGTAGGTTTTTGCTGCCCACAGCAATTGAAATTGCAAATGAAGAAGTGAAACTCAGTAGAAACTTGCAGACACCACTCTGGTTTGGCTTGGTCAGAGCAGACTTCCACGAGCTGCCTGCCTGCCTTTCAGGAACACAGCTTCATTTTAGATATGAATCAGGTCTTAGAAGGGGGAAGAGCCATTTAAAAAATAAAAGTAAAATTTTTCATCTATCTGATGGATGTTGGCACATGTTAGATCTGGAATGGGTGATGTCACATAATAGCATCTGGTTTTTATCCTGTTATCACAAGCAGGCAAGAACTTAAATTAGTTCCTTGAGGCTCACTCTTAACTCCCCTGAGCTGGCCTAACCTACAGAGTAGGATTTAAAAGCTTGCTCCTATTTGTGTGAAGTGGGTAAGGAGATTCTGCAGTGCGTTACTAAGTGTAAAACTAGGGACCTTCTGCTATCTCCAGGAGTCACTTGTGCTACAGGGTAAAACAAGTTTGCTTGTTCTGCTCCCCTTAATCTCCTGCTCTGCACAACTTCTCTCTGTCTCTTCTTGCTCCTTTATCAACACAAAAGTAACATGTGCAAATCCTGGAGCAGGGCTGTACTAGTGAAAACTCCTGAACCCTAAAACCCAAAAAGGAGCAGAAGCTCTGGTCAGTCCAAAGTAACTCCAGTTTGAGAGATTTATATTCCACTTTCTGAAAATAAATTTTGTCACTGAGACTGTTTGAATACTACTTATGTTCATAAATTCACAGTCATACTTACTGTATCCTTTTCTGGATTGCACACTTTAACCCAGAGCAGGTGGTCTAGAAGCCAGTCTATTGGCTTATCCTTATAGAACATGAGAAAAAATTCCACTATGAATGGCAAGTCTTCTGATTTAAACAGTTTTCCTGAAAGCAAGACAAGAAGTTATATTTTTATTTCTATGCAAAAATCCCCAGCTTTATGTTTAAATGTAATTAATTTAAAGAAATACTTAAGTGTCACACCAGCCTTACACACATAAATGTGATTCTGATATTTAATGCAAAATTCCACATAGATTCTGGCTTTGGAGAGTTCCTGATCATCCAGCCCTATGATATGGGATGCATATTCTCCTCCACAAAGGAAAGGAGGCAATACTTTTTTTAATAGATTCTTGAAATTCCATTCTTGAAAAGAAGACTACACATTAGAGGGGCACATAGTTCCCTGAGGGGGAGCAATTTCCTTCTTATGTGAACTAAACTCTATATTCTATGCTGAGGAAACTGTATTAAAAAGACAGTTTTAAAGAGAGCAAGCAAAAGATTCCAGTGGGATGTTTCCTGAAGAACCAAGGAAGTTTTGATATGCAGGTCCTTCCATGCTTTGAGATGTAATTTTGAATGAGACCTTTTTGATCTACACAGCAGCACTACATTCATTTGATCCTGCTGAGGTCTTAATACTTACCAATAAATCCAAGCTGAGAGAACTCAAGAACCATCCAGTCTTCAGACTGTTGAGCAGCAAAGCTTTTTATATTTTCAGTATAATCAGATCTGGCTATAATATCATCTTCCAGCTGGGGGAAAGAAAAGGCAACAGAGGAAAAGAGAAGGCAACCGGTGACTTTATTGATTGCAGAGAGGGTGGTGACATTGCCACATGCAAGTGAAAACTGTGTTGTGTTTAACTGCTGTACTGCATGTACTGAAACTGTGCCAAACTACAGTGGATTGCTATTTAGCTTCTACATATATCTCTGGTTTAGGATCACTCAATAAATAATTATCTACAGGAGTGACCATAACACCATGGGTGTTTCTCCCTTTTTTGATGGAGGACTCTACCTTAAAGAGATCTCACTTAGAAGAAAACATTAGGCAAAAAGAGGTTACGGAAGACAGCAATAAACAGTTTGTACCTAGGTTGTATAAGCATTGATAAGCAACAGGAGCAAACTGTCTGAAAAGAACGCTGTCTAAAGCAGAAGGTTGAAAGCTTTGGTAGCCTGGGAAAACTTGGTCATTCATATAAGATGTCTGAGAAGGACTGTGGATGATTACTGAGCTGCAAGTAGAAAGCAAGTTGTCCCAGGGAATAGTGGGTAATGGAGAGATGTGCTGCGTGAATCCCACTGAAGGACAGGAATACACAGAGCTTTTGATGAGCTGGTGTCAAGGTTTGACCCTGACTAAACGCCAGGCACCTCGACTCTCTCTTGCTACAGGAAAAAAACCACTTAAAAACAAAACACACTAATTTCATGAGTCACCTGAGATAAGACACTGGTTGGTAGGAGGACGCACAGAAAAAGGACAAACAGGCTCTAAGCTTAAAGTTGCAAAAAAAGTGATTTAATTACCTAACAGAATTGGAGGATAAATAAATGCAAGGCGAAAATACACTTTTCATACATTATTTTGTTCAATCCCCCCCCTCCCTCTTACGAACTTATAGTATTCCCCCCCTTTCCTCTTTTATAACTAACAAACTCACGAAGGGGCAGAGTGTGGGGGTTTTTTTTCAGTCCACAGAGCAGGTTCTTAAATCTGTTCATCACTATAATTCATCCATTACAAATACTCTTTGTCTCTACTTATCTCTCTCTCTCAAGACAGTTCTCCTGCT
>VZRM01007187.1:98881-122085 GCA_013397955.1 Grantiella picta | reverse complement strand
CCCAAACTTGGCCGGCAGCATGTCCATCACCTTCAGAGCCATCAGAAATTGGCTCTGCTGGACTTGATGTAAAACTTCCAGAACTTACACTCAGGACACACGGGAGCCATCTTTGTGCCACTCCCCACCCCTCAGACACCTCTCCAGGCCTACCACAGCAGCTTCTAAGGGGTCCAAATTTCTCCTAGATGTTAAAATACTTTACTGATGTTTTGGGCAAATCAAAACCACTACAGCTGGAAAGGCTGGCACAGGGTACAGCAGTAGAGTCAGCTAAAGGGTACTTGGCAGAAGAGACTGACATCCATCAAGGAAGTGGGAAAGGCCTTGGCTGCACTTTTGCCTGGCTTTCAGAGAAGAAGTGAGCATCTGAAAAGCCAGAAGCTGTTGCGGCTACTGAAACTCAGGATTATGAATCCAAACAAGGAAGTTGGAGGCAATGACACAAAGGAAGTAAATGTATTCCAGAAATAATTAAGGAGCAAGTAATTCATGGTTTGAATTCAGCATGGGTGTGAAAACACAGGAAGAGGAGGCTAAGGCTTCAGGAAAATACTGCGGGGGTGTAATGTAATCATACAGTAACTTATTCAAACTGCTGTACTTCACTGGCCCTCCTGCATGCCTGGTGGTGCTGGAATCTGCTTCAGAAAGCTGAATAGCTTGAAAATTAATGCTTTAGGGAAAAAAAAAAGCCCCAAAACAAAACATGATTTCCTGCTGGTTTTGTGTCTTCAACTGACTCAGCACAGAGTCATTATCTAGGGCTTGAGAAATCAGGCCCACAGCTTGTAGCTGAATTTGGGCATCACTACAAGTGCAGGGCTGGCTGATGAGAAATGTGTTGGCAACAGTGAACCCAGGAGGAAGCCAAATGAAGCTAGAAGGATGAGATTAAGAGATCTGTTTTGACCCTGTCAGCTTTTGCAGATGGTAAGATAAAAAATAGACAGAGACAAACTCATCAAGATGAATACTTCTTAACAGATTCTGAGAGCTGAGGATTGAGTTGAGTTGACAGTTATGCAGAAGAGAACAACAAGAAAAAACCCCAAAACATCAATTTACAAGAAATCTTGTATAAAATTAAATTACTTTAGAGGATTAGCCAGGAGCAAGATGTAAAGGGAGAAGAGCAAAGAATCAAAGAAGGTTTTAGAGAATCCTTAAAGAGAAATTGAGGGGCACCAAAAATACTGGAGTATCTCAGACACCTAGGGAGGCCAGCATATCGAGAAACACCATAGAAACTATCCAAAAGCAGTGAAGATTAAAAGCACAGAGGCTGTGATGCAAAGGGACTGGGAATATGGTTATGAACAGAAAATAATTTTGAATAGTGATAAGTCTGAAATGGTCTTTCCTGAAGCAGACAGTGATTATTAGAGGATGTAGTTTGATATCCCATGTAGCACAGGCCATTAAAAGTTATTTATTTAACCCCACAATTTGTGTTCAACTAAAGCACATCTTCTTGGAGAACATCTGCCATTGCTTAGAGATTCAGTATGTTTTTTCAGTATGTTATACAATATTTTATTATCCTGACTGTTTAATACTTTGCACACAAATTCAAATTTGAATTTTTTTTCTGCCTTCAGCTTACAACCACTTGTTTTTTCATATGCTCTTATCTACCAAAGGAGGTTGTGCAGTGGCTGCACACAGCTGGATCAGGAAATTTAAGACATGAACTGTCTAGTCCACTTGCCCTGTTGCCATGGGAAGGACAGCAAAACACATGGTCACAGCTAACTTCACTCATCAGTACTTTTGAATGAAAAATACAGCAAGACTATGAAAATTTCCTATGTGATAGGTAACCAATGGGTTTCCATTCATTTTTCTTATGCAGGTTATCTGTCTCAGAAAAGTAAAAATGAAGTCGTAACAAAAAAAGTGGAAGCATACAATGAAAGTTTAGGCATCAGACAGGAGAGTGTCTTCCTTTCTGAGTTATATTAGAGTATATTTACATTTTGACTCACTGACAATGTATATGGGGAGGCTGTGGAGCTCCTTTTAGGAACTCTACTGAATTACAGGCTTGACCTAGAGTCTAGCAAGGAGAAAAAAAATCATATAAAGACTCCTAGTGAACTCACTGAGATGTTGCTTAGACTTTAAATTCATTAGAGAAACACACTCAAGGATTTGTAATAATGGTGTACAGGTAAGTGGTGCTGGCAATGTATATTACCAGTATATATATGTATATATATATGTTATATATAAATATCCAAAGATTCCCCAGCCTCCACGAGTTGATAAAAAAAGCCTAGCAGTAGTTCAGTTAATTTAGAACTTTATAACAGATTTTAACTAAAGAAACAAAAATATTTATTTAATGGTTTATTTCTGCTTCATATCAGTGCTAATAGAAAACACTTAAAAACTACTGTATCTGTGTTTCTTTCAGATTTGAAATGTTTTATTACTTCAGAATGAACTACATTTACATGGACAGAAAGAACAAATGCCTGTTCCACTACTAAGCTGGGATTGGATTGCCTGCTTTTATGGCTATGGCTATGTTATGACCCCAGTATTTAAAGTGCTTCAAGGGGCTCTGGTGGATGCCAGGAGGTATAGTGAAAGTGGAAACAAGGACCTCCAAATCTTTTTATTGATTAAGAATATATAACAAAAACAAAACAAAACAAAAAAAGAAAACAAAACAAAAACAAACAAAAACCAAACAAACAAAAAACCCCAAAACAAAAAAAAAAAAAGGGAGAGAAGAGATGCTTTAAGCAGAAAAGTTGATCACTGGGTAAGGTTCATCCCCATTGTAACCCTAAACTGTGTTAGCTTCAGTAGACTTCACAAAACTACTTGTTTAAATCCTGTTTCAGCAGTATCCTAGAACAAGTGTTTATTCAGCAAAGATCTTGCAAATAAGAATGCTTGGAGAACTTTGTAACAGGAAGGGACATTAAGTGTCTGACAGTATCTTAACATTTCACTTCACTGGGTTTCCTACACCTTAAAGCTCTAGTGCACTTACTAAACTTGGGTAATGTTCTTAAAAATATGCAAAAGCCACGGGAAAATATTTCATTTTCCATTAAATTGTAACTTTTCAAAAGACAGCATTTTTGTTTGTCCACCTGCCTCCTGAGCATCTATGCCACATTTGAGAACAAAGCATGGGGAATCTTAAGCAGCTGAAATGTGTTTGTGTTGAATTTTGAGATCTGTAGGAGATGGCAGCTCCTGCTGTCTTCTGCTTCCAGGAATCCTGTGATGTCCTTATGTGACACAGTCTCTGAGGCAAAAAGCTCTTCTGAGCTTTTTAAAAAACTGTTGACATTAATGAGCTACATGAAATTTTATAGATCTGTTCCATGATTGAACAGCTCTGATAAATTTTGGACTCTCTGGTGGTGATTATGATCTTTATGGAATGCAAATCAGCACAAATCTAGAATGATGGTTAAAGTTACCTGATGCTCTTCTTAAAGGCTAACACAAAATCTTCTGAAGAATTTACGATCTGTGCCAACTTGTAGTTGACAAGTATCTCATATATCACTCTACTGGTGTTTCCCTGTCTGAAAGATTTCAGTTCATTGTGATCTGGGCTATAATCCAGACCTAATCACCACTATTTTTCCTGGCTGCAGTAGGTAAAAAGATATTAAGCCCTGACATTCTTAACCTAATCAAATAAGGGTTTCACGCTTCAATCACCTCGCTATTCAGCCTCGCAAATGACAGGAAGGTACAGATGGTTTTAATCAAATAGTACCTGGCTGCAACATGTATATAAATACAGAAATATGCAGATGCTTGTAAAGAGCAGGGGCAAAATACACAGAAAATGACTACAGATTGCTGGTTTTATTGAGGCCTTTGAAACAAAGTAAAATTGCCAAAGCTAATCATTAGTCAGAGGTATTGCTGCTACTTAATGATAATATGGACATACCTGTAAATAAAATGTTCCCTTAGGTTGAGCATACAGCATTAAAAAGCTATAATCCAAATTCTGTTTAGTTCTCCACCTAAGCATAAGCAAGAAATTCTGATAAGCTTTTTGAGAGGGTTGCAAGAGTTATTTCAATAATAAGAGAACTTCTAATGCTCTGCATTTTTTGTTCCTACAGTAAAATTGTAAGGTTAAGTATTCTAACCCATTGTAAAGTACATAAGCATTCCTCTACAATCAGTGTAAACATTTGTAAGTAATTTGATTTTTCAATAAATGTTAACATTAAATAAAAAAATTTGATCGATGTCATTGGAACTTGAAACAAAATATCTAACAAGTTCTTAATGTCAAATTACTGAAAAGATTCTACTCATTATTTTATGCACAGTAGAGATAAATGCGCATGGATTACTTAAAGATGAAAAAGTAAGTGGTTTTATGTACGAACGGCACAAAGGCAAGTATATAAACTTAACTCTCATGTTTATATATAAACACAGATTTTGGATTAACAATAGATTAACAACCAGAAGATGAAGCTGATGTTTGATAATCAACACTGAAAGACTAGAGAGTAATTTTTCAGTATTTAATTAACAAAAAAGCGTATCGGCTTCAAATCTAATCATATCTAAAACTAAAGTATAAGTATGTAAACTTGTTTATGCTCTGAAATACGTAAGGTTTATCCTTACATATGTAATATACATACAGACTTATATATATATATACTTGCTGATTTCCTCTAGCCTAAACTCTCAGTACTACAGCTCTCTTGCTGCATTGTTGCAATGGCTTCTGATACATTAGTTATTGTTGATTGAAAGTAAACTTCTTTCCTCCAATAAGTAATTTTTTTTACATTATAATCTCTGTCTTTGTGAATTTGTGGCACAAGAGTGAATGAAGTCACCATTTAGGATGTATAAACAGTAGATAATACGTCCATGATCACCAAAGTTAGGTCATTAATTAAACCCACAGTAGTTGTCAGCAGTTAGCTAGAGGTCCACATGGCATCTCCTCTGTGTCTTCACAGATCCTCTCCCTCATTGGTCACATTAAAGATTTTTCTATTTTTTCCTATATGATCAGCTCATATAGCCCATTGGCTGTTGGCATTATCCATCTGGTTTAAAACCTGTTGAATGCCTGGAGTCAAGACCCAGAGCAGAAGCCTTGGCTCTCACCCTGAAACTGATGTGCAGCAGAGCTTTTCTCAAGATCCCCTTGTGTAATAATTTTTTTTATAAGTACAATTGAGGTTCTTTAGCTCTGAAATACAAAAACATTATCAGCTCAAACAATGTTGACTTTTTCTATATTTCCATTCTACACTCTTAGCAAAAACCCTTAGCTTTTATATAGCCATCTTACCTTACTCTGTCCTCAGAATCCCCAAGTGTTTGCTTCAGATTAGAAAGATCTGGATAATAAGAAGCTGGAGGAGAAATAACCTCTAGGACTCCAGACTGGACTTCTCTGGTGAAGCTATGAAGAGAATCTTAGTGAGACCCCATCCCTCATAAAGACATTTCAGGGCAACCACAGACAGCAGGTTCCCAGAGTTAGGTCTGGTCCTCCACAGGCAGAATTCACAACTCTAGCAAAAAACTGACTGTAAATTTGGAACCAAGAAGGTGTCTTTAACAGCAGATCAGGAACTTGTCCAAGTCTCAGAAGACACTAGAGAAAAGTGTGTCTCTGAAATCCTGCCCCTCCCGCATCTGTAGATGCTTACCAACAATCCTGAGATGGTTGCCAAAATGCAGCAATAATTTGTAACCAAATCCACTATCTAGAAGAACACACAGCTATTTCTCCTTGCGTGAGAGCTCCCAGGGTCCTTACCCTTGCTCCAACTCTAATTCTACTTTCTAAGCAAAATTATAATGTCTCACAGCAGGACTTTAACATGGGGAGTCCAGGTCTAGTCTCTTCTGCAGGGATTAAATTTTCCATTTAAAGAGACATTGAAAAAATGTAACCTACTTTGGGAGCCAAACCTGGAAGTCAAATCTCCCCCTTCCTCCAAAGAAACCACAAAACAACCAATACAAAAATCAACCAAACACAAAACCTCCACACCCATTAAAAAAAATGCAATACAAAATAGGTAGAGCTTTCAAAACTGTGTTTCCCATTTCCTATGATTAGTAAAAAACAAAACAACAACAACAAAAAAACCCACTAAAAATTAAGCACATCAGAGCACCAGAATTATGGAAAAAAAAAATCTCAATTTTACTGTGTAGCCCTGACAAAGCATCTACTCTGCAGGAATTTTTTCAAAAGTCCTAAAGAAATAATAAAAATTATCTAAATGTTTAAATTGCTGAAGGTATTGTACCTTGGCAGTGCCAAGAAAGAGTGTCTCTTCCCCTTGTCCTTTCTGCAGTACTCCCAGCTGAGATAACCCCTCTGGAATGAGGAAGTGATGAATATTACTTAGCTAACAGGCTCAGTGTGAGGAATCTTCTGGGGGAAACCCTTGAGTGAAGAAACCCTCAAATGAGAAGGAAAAGGTCAACTCCCCTAGGGATCTTGTTCAAGAAAGATAAGAGCAAGCAGAACTGCAGTGGGAGCCAAGCTTCCATTTGACATCTCTAAGGTTAATACCCATTTCCTGTTGCCCATCATGTAACAGCATTTAACATGATAAATATAATCCCATTGCTGTCCTAAGTCTATTGCCTTCCTGAAAAATAGTTTAAAAAAGTAAACAAAGACAGCTGGGAAAACATGTAGATGTGGCACTTGGAGATATAGTGGTGGCAGTGCTGGGCTAGTGGTTGAACTCCATTGATCTTACAGGTCTTTTCCAATATGAGGGATTCTATGATTCTATGACAGATACCAGAATACACTGCAGGGTTGCGTAGCCGGTGGGGACCCAATACAAGTAACCTCAGGTGCATGAATTGCATCATTAATTTTGAGAAAAGACTGAGGCTCAAGTAAGTATTTATCAGAGATTTAAGCTGAGACCTTGACTGGTTAGTTAAAGCATATTTATCAAATAAGAAATGAAACCTAAACGGATATATGTCCTTCTGTTGTGAATTTCACAGTGTGTTATGGCACACATACTAAGAGTGCACCTCTGCCTCATTACTTAGCAGCTCTATTTCAGTGTTGAAATGCTCTAATTCTTTCCATAAAAGCTCAAAATGTGCTCACACTGGTGGTTACACTCTGTAGGCCTTACCTGGATTTAACACTTTCTGCAACACTCTTAACATACTTTGCATCCACCTAAAGAAAAGGAGGGTTTCATTAAAATTCACCCATTTTTGTATTATATGCAAATATTTAATTCCAATTCTTTTCCTTCCAAACAAACATGGCATGTTACAGCAGCATTTCTACTAAAGAACAATATGGGCTTTTCAAGCCAACCAAACTTTCAATGTAGTTCACTTTTGCTTCCAACTATCTCCAGCTGCCATTTCTGCATTTTGTTTTTCAGTGCTTTTACAGAAGGCCAGGCTATTTTCTGACTAAGACTCTGTTCAGTTAAGCCAGTAAAGCACAGCCATATAACTGTCAGTAAAAAGAGCTGTTTTGGGTTAATCATCCAAAAATCACAAAAGAGGCCTAAGGCTGATGAGAAGAATCACCTAACAAAATATTCTAAAGTGAGCGATACTTAAAATTTTACTTAGTTTCTTCCTCATATAACAAACTTATGGATCTTTGTATGGAAATTTTGAGGACATACTTATTCATTACTGCTGTTTTATAAAAGTAACCGTTTTAGTATGCAAAAAATTAGTATACATTTGCATACATTTAGTATGCAAAACATCTGTTAACTACATTTCAAGCGCAAAGTTTTATGGATGTGATTTCTAAAGCAAACACAATATCTGTCTTAGCAGTTCAGATCTTTTCTTTAAATAAAGAAGTAATTGTTACCAGTTAGATATTAAATTTGTAATAAGTAAATAGAAAGTGATGCAAAGAAATGTGATAAGAAAAAAAATATCCAGAACTTACAACTCACTCTCAGTCAATAAGTTACTCTGACTTAACCCATGATGTAAACATTTACCTTGATCTTTTAAAACTTCATGGGAAAAAGGAAGGTGTGGATTTATGACCGGTGAACACACCTGCCCTCCTCTCATAATAAAATGTTCTTATCACTGCTCATATCAGCCCGGTTATCTGCTCCAATTTATTGCATGGCTGAAAAAATGGAAGGTGTGAGAACATGACTTTGGGGTTGGGAGAAAAGGGACAGTAATTCTTAAAATGGCAGTTTAATCCTAAATTGGCCGAAATGGATGATTACTGCAACCACAGCTCCTGTTTGTTCGAAGTGTCACATTAGGACTCTCCACAGTGGGAAACTATTCAGAAGCTAACCCTTAAAAACTCACAGAATCCTCTGAAGCTAACCCTTAAAAACTCAGAGAATCCTCTGAAGCCCTGTAATAAGAAGTTTACCTCAATGGCAGCCAGGCAAAGCTCATCACTGGCAGGGCACTTCATTGGGAAATACTAAATGCAAAGTAACTTCAGCTCCTAAAACCTATGCTGAAGAGGAATTACAGCCAATAAAATTGGTCCTCTGTACTCATCATTGTGATCTAAAGAGAAAAGTAGAAGTCATGGCCAAACTTATTAAAGTGAACTATGCTCTGTTTGACACTTTTACACCTGTAAAAGTGATGACTAAACCATAAAAATGAAAATTGTAACTGCTAATGAATACATGTATGAATTTAATGTCATCTATGGAAGGAAAAATAAATATGAATAATAAATATGAAGTATGAATAAATGCACAGTCATTTTACTTGCAAGAAGCTATCGCTATTTAATTCCCTTCTGTAGCTTTTTTTTCTGATATAATCAAAATATTTTTGAGTGAGAAAAAAAATGCATTTATCCCTAATATCTTACCTTGAGCACTGTTTATGTTCCCAGACATGTTCAAGGCTCTGAACAGTTTTCTTTAGCATGGGAAATGCCGAAACATATGCAGAAGGCTCCAATATGTCAAGATGCTTTGCAAAATATATGTTACCAAACCAGCAGATAAATAATTTGAACATTTGTTAGACTAAGTTTACTTTCTTCAGGTTCTACGGCACTTTCCTGTGGAGGACTTACATTTCATTCTGAAAGCAGAAAACCTTGCTTTCAGAGATAAATAATGAGTTCATACGTTTTGTTGGAAAATCAGACCCAATGACTGCTGGTAAATGCAATATGACTTTTTACCCTTTGATCACCTGCATTACAAGGGTTTTTTCCACATATGAACACTGAGGCACTTACTGCTCACCATATCATCCAGCCCTGAAAAAATCCTTCCCAAAGGCCAAGCTAATAGTATTTTGCAGCCTCCCCTGTGCTATTACACTTATACATAAATCTCCATATTGTCTTATCAGCATTCTTCACCTTTCCATGCAAACTTACCTCTGCTATAAAGATGATTATTATGCAATCCTTCTTTTGCTCTTCAGAAAGTCCATATAGTAGGGAATTCAGTGTATCAATCAGGTAATTTTGTTTTTCCCTTTTCACAGTAGGAATACCCATCACCAGGGAGACTGCAAAGAGAGAATGCCTCAAGCCATGTAATTTTTAGGAAAACTGAAATTACATTTTAATTTTGAATTTATGTGAACGAAACACGAAGGTCAACCTGTACATAGTAAACTGCAGTCTCGCTATTGTGATTTTCCTGTGCAAATAAAAGAAGACCAAACATGGAGCATTCTTTTATTAGTGACACTGATCTATGGGCTCTCCACTGAGAACTACAGCACTAGACCACATTGCTACAACTACACCTACTAATGAAAAGTCTTTAGAAAGTTATCCATTGTCATGAGCATGGCCAAGGGTTTGGGGCTTTTTTTAGTTAAAGCAAAAGTGCTACCAATATTTCGTCATATAAAATCACCCTAGAGAAAAGTAAAAATTTCAACAAAATACAAAACTCAGCAAAATGGATGACTAGTTTCTTCTTTGCTTACTGTGTTTGCATATTCCTTTTACCTGTCACATGACAGTTAGGACAATACATTTATAGTTTGTATAATAGTTCACTGGAATTCACTATGATTTCTACAGGTGTCAGCTGATTTCTCGCATGGGTGAGAAAGATTTGAAGGAAGGATTGAACTTATAATAATATCCTTTAAAGGATTGCATCACCTCTTCCTTTGCTTCTCACATTGGCAAACTGAGTGCATTGTAAATTCAACTTGATTTCACAGTTTCCTCATCCATACTAATGTTGTGGGGAAAAAATGTCAGCTACTGCATCTTAGCCATATGAATATGTGATGGAAACAAAAAATACTCTTGTTTTTCAATTAAGACTACTTTTTATTGATATTTCAAGAGGTTTTCAGAATACTTGGAGACAAAGACTTGAAATAGGGGTGGGTATTTTAAAAGTACTTTTGCTATGGCCAGTAAAATTCATTTAGCTTGGCAACATTATCAAGTTAAGAGAGAAAACCCGTTCTGAACTTTTGAGTGTGCTTCATTGCTAGAATTATATACAAAGTACAAACATATGGAAAATACAAGCCAAACTCATTTCGTACCTCCAGTCCTCTGTTGCCCAAAAATAACATTTGGGAAAATTGCATCTCCATATTCTCGAAGGTGAGGTAGATAGTAGTACATGTTTGTAAGATGCATGGGGAGTTTTCTGGGGAGGTTTAACTCTTTCCACTTCATATCATCTTAAAGACGCCACAAACACAGAGATACACATCAAATAAGAAGTCAGCAGAGAAGCCTATTGCTTCACCATTTTTTCTCAACTGAACACTGGCAGATTACCACACAAAAGGTTATTCACTCAGAACTATTGGTCAGAGGTGATTAGATGTCATATATCTTACATTATATTAAATTGAGAATTTCCCAGTACAACCCCCTCCCACCCAGGTGATGGCAGAGATCTCCAAGCTTGAACATCCTGGAAACTCCATCCATATTTTTCTGTGTCTACACACTTGCAGCACTGAGTCACCTTAAAACACACTAAGTAGTTACTTTAAAGGCAGCAGTTTGTTTTGTTTGGGTGTTGATTTTTTTTACATCACTGGCAAACAATTTTTAAATGAAAAGAAACAGAGATTCTGATGTATAACTATTTTAACTTCTTAATAAACTTAAATGCTTTCTCCGAAAAGTAACACATGGTGGTTTTCACAGAAGTTCTCAGGTTATAAAAAGTCCTATGGTAAAAAGGACAACCACATACAGGCCTTTAAAAACTATTCAATAAACAAAAGACTAAAGTATTTAAGAAAAATGTACGGATTTTTTTCCCTATAGCAGTTAAGACAAAAGTAGGGATTTTTTTCTTTACTACTTTTAAATAAAGATGAAAGCAACAGGAGGTTTATTGACTGAGCTAGAAAGTTATTTTTCCCAAGAAATGCATCTAAGAAAGCTCCCAAAATTTACCACCCTTCAAAGTCACATACAAGTCTCACAAAAACCATTATCAGGTTTATTCACTCAGCTTAGATCAATGAAGACAGAGGCTTACTGAATGACAGTATTTTAAGTTTTTCAAATTCTGAAAGATACTCCCACTGAAAATTAGGACTCCAAAGAGATTCCCTGCCTTATAGAATGCAGTTTAAAAAAACACCAAACAAGCATATATGTATATACATGTGCCCAGAAATTTCTGTATGAGACAGAGAGACCCGCAAGTCCTCCCACACTCTTATGCCTTCCAATATAATGGAATTTTGCTGCATAGAAACTTTTCTTTTTAACCACCTTCACAACTTCTCAAGGACTTTCTATGCTTATTTGGAAGTAGTACCTATCAAGTGTTAGGCAAGGGAGTTTAGTTCCATTGAATACCAATAAACCTTTTCATTTTTGTTGTACAATGAAACATGGCTGGAATGGGAAGCAGAAGGGTAAGTAAAAATCAAAGAAAAATTATTTAGTGATTTTAAGAAATTTCTACCTTAAATCCTGTGAACTGACATGTTTAATACTTTCTGATTTTCATCTGGCTCCAATAAGAATCAAGAGCAGAGGGAAGGGGACTCTCCTTTACTGCTATTTTGTGCATTAGACAGTAACTCTTTGCCCACAGTATGTGGGGCTACTAGGGGCTGACAACATGACTATATCCTAAAGCTCCTAAGGCCGCCACCCTGCCAGTTCTCAGCCCTTTGTTTATACACATCTGAACAGTCCCAGTGAATTAATATTGAATAAATGGACAAAAACTGGCAGGGAAGAACTGGAGAAACAAATCTGACTAAACAAAGAAGAAATACACCTTGTTCTTTCTTCCCCAGTAACAGTCCCGGTTAATTCCCTATTTTAGCCTGGTTACCAGCCTGCTGTACTGAATGAAAATAAGGATTGTTAAACTGTAGTTTTCAGTCACACCCATACTCTTTCTGAATTTGGGGTATACAGTGAAATGCCTTCAGCACAGAGATGCCTCTTCTAATTTCCCTTCTCTCCCCAGGGAAGTAGTTCTGCCAATCTCAACAGGGAGGAAGGCAGATCCTGCACAACACCATCATTTATTTTAAGGGACAAAATCAAACTGTCAATCTACTGCATGCAATGACAGAGTGCAGATAGATGGAGGTGTACAACAGTCTGTAGGGCAAGGTAAATAAGACGTTCAATTAAACAATGGGAAGAAGCCAGATCACTAAACTTTATATGCTGGTGTCTCTCAAGAAACCAAAAAAAACCCCAAACCAACAAACAAAAAACCAACAAAACAAACAAAAACTAACCAACAAACCCCCCCAGAGAAATGCCCTACAAACCTGTGTGATTTTTTGTCATGTTCATTCTTCTTGCAACTATACGTTTAATTTCAACTAGGGCACTGCTAAGTTCGTGTGATCTTTTTTTATTTTCCTTTTCAGCATACAACAGTCTTTGCTGAAGTCCCAGCAACTGGTGTTGGTACATATCTAAGTCATTTCCTGCAATAAGAACATAGTTTCTTTTCAGAAAGGTGATTTAAATGATGGAATGAAGTTAAGAATGGGAGATGGTCCAGAAGATGACATCACCAAAGTGTATAAACAATAATAAAGCTTGCTCAAGAGAAGAAGAAGTCTGGAAGAGTATTAAGAAGGTAGAGTTTAGGGAGCACGTGTGGGTGAAGGTTAATCGAAGACAAAATCAAGAATATGAAATCCATAATAAGGGAAAATAAGTGAAAGACAGTGAGTTGCAGGGGAAGGGGCTATATTTTTTCCCCAAATAGCAAACCTTGATTACCCTTTTCACATTGAAAAGTCTAATTATGTAATGGCTTGTCTTTTGTATCAAACACTATTAAGAACAAAACAGAGACATTAAAAGCATTCAGTCTTCATCTGTGTGTCTGGAGTATGTTAAGAACTATTAGTAAAGATGGTAAATATAAAGCAATACTTCAATAATGTCACCCCTTTGTAACAGAGAGTAAAGAAAGTAGAAGGGGACTTCTGCTTCATTTAAAAATGTTTTATAATGCTGCTTCTTTTATTGGTCTTGCTGTGGTTTAGTTAGTTGGGATTTTTTTTCTTTAGTTAAATGCTGTTATTTTGAGACTTCTACCATTCCATTCATAAAGTGTGCGGAATCTTATCTGTCGCAGCTCTCATTTCCTAGGACCCAACATTGTCTCTCTGGAAAAGTGAATTTCCAGGGATTTTAACCTGTAAAAGAGACTAAGAGCAAAATGCAGAGGTAATAAAAACTTGTGAGGATTTGTAAGTTTCAAACTGGAATTAATTTGCATTTTGGATAAGAGGAGTTTTTATTTGCATTAAACACAAGTCCTTAATTTAATCAATAAATGTGTGATTGAAGACTCTGAAGTTTAAAGTATCTAAGAAGAAAGTGGTTAGATAAATAGAAGTAAACATGTGATCTGTATTATTATTACTTGCCTCGTTAAAATTTTAAAGTATGTTTAGTAAAATGCCCATAAAATGAATGCTTCCCAAAATTTTCTGACACTCTTAAAAATGTTTTGACTTGCAAGAAAGGAATTAGTATCTATGAGTATTTTATACTATGTAGCTATGAACATAAATTAGCATTGCTGAAGAGACGAGAAAACAGGATTATTTTAGCTGCATGTAACAAGACAGTTCTACTTGATTGAAGTAGGCTTTCCTAAAAAATTGGAGAATAAATAAAACCAAAACAGACAAAGGGTCTATATTTAAACAACGTAAAATAGATTTGAATAGATTTCAAATGAAAAAATCTGTGAACAAGGCATCAGGCTACAGAGCTAAAACCCCAAACAAACTGAATTTTTGGGATACCTAAGGAAAATCCCTTGCATCAGCTGCCATGTAGGAATATACTTTCTTGTTTATGCTCTTCTTTTGTAGCTATGTTTCCAATGCCATAATGCAACCTTTAGCTCTTTTTCTTTAGAATGTATATCGCTAAAATGAAAACAGAAGGTTTAAGCTGATTTAGGTGACTGACAGGTAAATTATCACACTATTTTCGTAGCAAGAAAGTGATTCCAAATAGAACATGTAAACATGGTAGAGATTTATCTTGCAATTCCAAGACAAATTCAGAGGTATAAGCTAAAGATACAGTAATGGATGTGCATTTTTCTTTAAATTCCAATTTATAGAAGGAACTAGTAAAGAAATTGCAGAAAAATCATAACATCACAGTCCCTCTCTTCACAATTCTCTCAGCTCTGCAGTGTCAGTGTGACCCAAAATCACCAGTGTCACCACTGGGCTGACATTTTGGCAACCACCAAGTAATTTTACTTTTATTTGCTTCCTTACAGGTGAGTCTACCAAAATGCCACATGTGCCTCTTGCAAATAAAATGTCAACACTCAGCTATCACTGACTCAACTATCACTGAGTGCACCCAAAGAGCCTGGCATTTGTAATCAGCCTTATCTATTTCTTCAGGCCAGAAAAGGGAAACTACATTTTTAAGCTGTTCAGAATTGAAGCCTCCCTTCAGTTAAGAGAACAAGGTTCTTAGTAATCACTTATCTCACTTGATTTTGATAGCTCAGGAAGCAAGCATTTGACAAAAGGAACATAATATTCACTCACCCTTAGTAAAGAATGAATTTATTATAAAAATATATCTTTTGAAACAGAACATGAAATGTTCTAAATTGTACTAGAGCTCATGTCAATATGCAACATTAACTGTTACTAAACCTTTGGCAAAAATGTGTGTTTAGAAAGCAATATGAAGCTAAACACCTTAAATATTTCAACAGTCATTCAGTTTAAATGGATTTGTGTGTGTGTGTGTGTGTGTGTGTGTGTGTGTGTGTGCGTAAAATGTTCCTTCACTATGTAATGATCCACAGAGAACTAAAACAGCTGCTTGCAAGAGATTCCTTAGAAAGACACAGGGCATTTTTACAAGTACAATGCTTTCTGAACTAGGAGGGCCAGGGAGAAGGAGCTGTGGGACAGCATGAAACACTCTCTGTGCCCAGCAATAGCCTGACTTGGCAATGCCTTGTCTAACAATGGCTCCACCAGCAGTGAGGAGTATCAGGATAAAACCAGAAAACAGCGAGATGAGGACCTACAGCAAAATTACCTAAAGCGAATGAAGGTAAAGGTGGCCCTGCAGAGAGACCCCAACAAATCAGAGCTGGGCAATCACCAACAGTTCAACAAGGGCAAGCGCTGGATTCTGCACCCGGAATGGGGCAACCCTGGATGGACAGACAGACTGGGGAATGAGAGGCTGAAGAGCAACGCTCTGCAAAGGGACCCAGGAGTCCTGGTCAGTGCCAAGTCGAATGTGAGTCGGCAGTGCCCCGGCAGCCAGGAGTGCCAGCTGTGTCCTGGGGGGCATCAGGCACAGCATGGCCAGCCGGGCAAGGGAGGGGATTGTCCCGCTCTGCTCTGCACTGGGGCAGCCTCACCTCGAGTGCTGGGGGCAGTTTGGGGTGCCACAATATGAAAAAGACATTAAGCCCTTGGAGAGTGTCCAAAGGAGGGCCACAAGGATGGTGAAGGGCTTTGAGGGGAAGCCGTATGAGTGGCTCAGGTCACTTGGTCTGTTCGGTCTGGAGAGGACTGAGGAGGGACTTCATGGTGGTCTACAGCTTCCTCATGAGGGGAAGGGGAGGGGCAGGCACTCATCTCTTCTCTCCGGTGACCAGTGACAGGACTCGAGGGAATGGCCTGGAGTTGTGTCGGGGAGGTTTAAGTTGGATATTAGAAAAAAGGTTCTTCAGCCCAAGGGTGGTTGGACGCTGGAACAGGCTCCCCAGAGCAGTGGTCTCAGCACCAGCCTGACAGAGTTCAAGTGGCTTTTGAACAACACTCTCAGGCACATAGTGTGACTTCTGTGCAAGGCCAGGAGTTGGACTCAATGATCCTTGTGGATTCCTTCCAGCTCAGCATATTCTGTGATTCTATGTAAAGGCTTCTTTTCCCCTTGGCAAGCTGAAGATCAATCACTCTGCTGTGCTAAGAGCGGTTCACTGAATTTCCCTTCTAGGAAAAGTCAATGCTACAAGCCATGTGAGCAAAAAAAGACCCAGCCACCTCCAGGGCACAGTGATAGCACTCAAAGCTTTTGCAAGGAATTCAGCTCTACAGTAGCATTTCCTCGGTTAACTACACATTGGCATATACACCTATGGATACTGTAATTCTAAGATAGCAACATTTAAAATGGTTTTAAGTTGCAATCTAGTGTTATCTCCTAATAGATACATTGTATATATAACTTTCTGCACTGGAAATTGAAACTGTTTAGAAACAATACTAATCTCTAAAGCAAATACTCATTCTAAAAGCCAACTGATATTTCACTTAGCTTCACACCTATACACTTCTTCTATTATCATAAATACTTCCAGTTTCATTAATGATTTCTGGCAATATTTAAGAGCTGTGGAACAATTAATCACTATCTCCTTCTAGCACTCAAACAGAAAAGAAAATAAAAGAAAAATTTGCAGTGGCAGAAAAGAGGGAAGAAAACACTCCAAAGTCTAGCAGTGAATCTTGTTCCTATTTCTTCATTATAAACTACACTGTTTATTATACCCAAAGACAGTTTCTTTTAGAAACTGAAATTTGGTCAATGTCCTCCTTAAAAGAAAACTATATGAGCACACTAACTGCAAAAGATCTTGTCATACTCTGTGCTTGGAACCACTGCTCACTGTTCAGGTTAATGAGGCATAATAAACCACTGAGGCATGCATTGCACTAATAACTGGCAGTTTATTATCTCCCCATAACTGATGTAATATGAGAGACCTTTTTGAAACTTGTTGCATGCTTTGCACGCTCAGGTTTTGTGCTCTCGAAGTAAGGAAGGAGAAAAAAATTCCCAAAACAATGCCTCTGTCTCAGGTCAGAACAGCCAGTTCTCAGGCAAACATTTAAATTCAACAATGTGCATTGCCTTTAACTATTTTGTTTAGAGCCTAACAGCACAGTATAATGTGTCTTCCAACACCTTAGAGACATGTACTTGCCTTTGACAGTGTCCACCTCAGGAGCTATAAGGCAGTGGAGGCACTTTGCACTAACCCAGGACATCAAAGAAAAGCACCGTGCCAGCAATTTGGGGCAGGGCAGATTGGGTTCCTCTATTCCCATACAGGGCATACCGGGAAGAGAATCAGTATTAAAACAAATACACACCCTACAGAGTTAAAGGTAGATCAAAGTTAGTAACTGGATTTTAAAAACTCACACAATTGTCTACTGAACATGGACTCACTCTTGGGTTTGGCATAGAATACTCTTTACTGAACCATTTACATACTGTACCCAGCTTAAAATAGATTAGCAAACTTGTTTCAAAGAAAATATAACCTAAACTCTAATAATATTTTCTGAAATGTTGGCAACTAATCCTCATTTTAGACCCAAGTCTTTTCCTATATTAGAATGTAGTGAAAAGTGATCTTAAAACATTCAGGCAGAGCATCACCATACAGAAAAGCAATATTATTAAAATAAGTGAAAAAAATATAGAAATCGAATGGATTTTGCATGGTGTTTGCCCATAATTGGTATACTTTGGTTTTAAGGTAGTACTCATGCACTTCAAGCAATGGCTATTGCTTAGTTCTGGTTGGTATTTTAAATATTTTACTTCCCATTTCTGAGGTAACAACAATTACTCAATTATACACAAATTTAATTAAATGCCTAGCCACTAACTAAGGTATTTCTAGATAAAACTCTGCCCCTCAAGACTCACTGTGCAATGCTAGGAAAGCACAAAGGTCATATGTTTATGCTTGTTTAAGTTCAGGTTGTGATGAGACACTGTACAGCAAACAAAGAGAAGCCTGAAATGCTCCCTCGTCTCCTTCTCTACAAAACCCAACAATAACTGGTCTCTTTTGGTACCACAAGATTTATGGCTCAGTCCCTCTACTCTTTAGACACTGTCCTGCCCGAAGTAACAGTAAGAAGCAGCAGACTCTTAATTCAGTAAATTGCACACTTATAAGCCAGTAAAACTGCACAGCTTTTCTAAGTATTTAATATGAATTTTGATATAAAAGTTTGGATCAGCAAATAGTAAGCTTTGAGTGGGCCATTTGAGGCTGTTGTATTTGGTTGTTTTGCTTTGGTTTTTTGGGTTTTTTTAAATGCCAAAATGCAGAACTTTACAAAGAAACTGAGTAAGCATCGATTAACTGGAAAAACTCTTTCCTTATCACACTGTGCATTTCAGCCACATCCCAACTGCACGCTGGGGCAAAACCTGGATGTGCAATAACCTCTGTATGCACCCAGTGTCACTGGAAGGAAAGGTACACATGGAGGGAAGATATAGGCTGCCAGTCAGCAGGGACAGCTAGGAAAAACAGTGATTAAATGGTGGTAGGCCTAGCAGTCCCAGAGAAGGCAGGAAAATTGGCTTCTGCATGTTCAGAAATCTGGATAAGCTGTACTGGCTGAAGTGAGAGCAGTGTAATTCAAGACTTCCTTATCAAATCTGTCAATTTGCCACTATTTAATTGAAGCTTTGAGCTGGAGTGTGCCAGTTGGGACTGGATAGGAAACCTGCAAAGAACTCCATCACAAATGACAATCTCCTGGGGACCTGTGTTTGGCTGCACAGCTAAAACAAAGCTTCACACCACAGGCAGCAGGTTACTGGAAATACAAGAAATGTATAATCATGCTGCCTGGCTAACGTATTTCAACTGGAGAAAAAAAAACCCTTTTACCAGAAATACCTCTTTAACCCTTTGTAATAATGAAACATTTTTTCCCCCTGATTGGTGGAACAAATTAAAAACGTAGATGTTTAAAAAATTGATAATCCTTACTTATACCTCTGTGAATGCAATTGTATGAACAGTTTCTCTCTTGTTCCCTCACCTCAAAAGAATAAACAAAGAAATTCAGGTTTCACAACGTTTGACTCAACATGTATATGTTAACATGCCTACATCTTTGTGACATCATATTTCAGCATCACTTTCTCCTAACTTCCATTCAAAGGACAAAATATCCTGCAAATTTAGGTGAGGAGGGTAGCAACATGTTACAAATCAATTCAAAGAGATTTAATGTTGTAACCCTTGAGAGCAACATTAAGAAGCACTGCCATAAGAGATTATCCAATTTACCTCATTGCTGTGTCTAACAAAAATTTTGCTGTTATTCAGCAGACACAAAAATTTCTTTTTATTCAGGAATACTGTTTCCTCTGAAGAAACTTCATGTAAATTCTTAATGAGTTTATAATGTGGTTTTGCCTTCTCTTTTTCAAGTGGGGGAAAAATTGCTACCTCCTTACGTTTACTTTATTATTTTTATATACTTGTGATTTTTTTAATGGATTAATATCTACATGGAAAACAGTAGCTAAAACTGTGAGAAAATCACTGCATATGTTGTAAGTTGTATACTATTTCTCAGAACTACAAATCTATATGAAATATGTTTTTATGAGAGCAAACAATTTTGGTCAGGTGAATTAACAAGTGAATTGTACCTTAAGTTTCCCAAGCAGAGACATCTGCATCATCCTAACAGCTGCCTTTCCTATGCTCAGATCAAACTGTTTCTTCAGACAGGTTTGGCTCGGGGCCTGGGGTGGAACCAAAAGGTTCACATCAAAACCACGCAGGATGTGGAACAGGAATTGCTGCAGCAGCTCAGCTGACTGCTCACTAATGGCAGCCTGTGTTCACAAGCACTCCAGAGGATGATGAAGGAATCACCATGCAACTTGAGACACATATTAGCTTTTGCTGAAGATGTGATCATTAACAGTTGTCTCCATAATTACTTTTATCTCCTTTCTTTTCTGGCCACAAAAATATCAGCTTATTTAATATGAAGCTTCTGCTTATATTTATAAAGCAATGGAAAAAGTGACCACAGAAACATCTTCCTAACCATAGTTAAAATATACACCGTATTATCCACAATAACTGAAGTCTAGTGACTGTGGTAGATTCTGACTTTTTATTTTTAAGTGAATGAGTGCGGAGCATCTTCCCTGCTATGCCAGTTTGAGTTACCTATATTTGATTTTAGTCTCACAACTCCAGGTCAATACTCTGGCTGCATGTAATAGTCAGAAGCAGCACCAAGCAGCCAATTATTATAGCTGTCATTGACAGCAAACACATTTCAACTCAAGTCTCTCAAGCTACCTTTATTGTAAGGTGTTTAAAAGTCACTGGCTCAATCTATTGATTTTGATTTGCACAAAGATCAGGACAGAGCCAATATCCAATTTACATGTCTAATATTCAAGGGTTGAAAGGCTGAAGGACAAACTGAACAATATTTTAGAGGACTATTATGTACTTTTTATATTATAGAAGTACTTAAGACAACAAGTCTTGAGCTTGGATTCCCTGTCCTAGTTGTACAATTATTTGCTATCCCAAAATCACTACTATCCAAGAAACAATTAACTAAATAGAAACCTGAGGGAATATTACAGACTACTTCTGCTTAGCATGATGACTGTATTTAAAAATCAAGAGCAACCTAAACATTTCAGTGGGCAGAAAAAAGAAGGGAACAAAAGTAAATGAAGATTTAACAAATGTCTGGAAGAAAATGAGCCAGAAAACATTTGACAAATGAGGGAAAGAGATAGGAGCTGACAAGCTGCAACAGTACTTGACCTCTCAGTAACTGTTGAGCTAAGTAAAAAGGGCATTAGGAAAAAAGCTACACATCACAGTTTGAGATGCATCAAAAGTGGGAACTCCTGTAGTGCTCTAAGCAAGACAGTGGAGAGCAAATTCAGCAGTGCAGAAGGAAAAAACAGAGGTTTAACAACATCTCAGCATAGATATCTCCCTGTTTTTCGAGCAAAAGAATAATTTCAAACCACTTTCTTAAACAAATACTCTGTGACAACAATAGAGCATTAGCTGGACTGCTCCCAGTGCTTCTCTGTCTGTGGAAAAAGGTACCAGCTTCTGTTGTTGCTGCCTTTGGCTGGCTGTTCTTGGGGTTTTCTGGATGTGTAGAAGGCTTGTCTTCTAATACCCCTTGGGAGCAAGGACTGTTCTTTCAGTAAAGTAAACATAATATAAAGTCATTCACCATGTACTGCTACTTTCTCCTTTAGTTACTAATATTAACTATTTTATTTACACATTTGTGAGATTTACCAAGCTTAAGAGAGTCTCTGAAGACTACATATTTACATTTGCAATGGTTAAAAGTTTGCTTAAAAAACAGATGCTAATAATAATAGTAATTAGGAAAATTATACCATCTGAGAGGAATTAGTTACTCAGTTTACATGTGGAGGAGGAGACAACTGTGAAAAGACAAGTTAAGACAATACATATACACCACAACAGATATCTCTCTTCCCCAAGACAAACAAACAAAACCCCAAAGCAAAACAGCCCAGCATGGAATGTCATCAAAGAAACGTCAAAAAGAAAGTGAAATGAAAATGTGATGTCAGTAATAAGGAGTCCCAAAACGCGAGCTACAAGACAACACAGTGGTAACTGCAGATCGGGCAAACATTTTCATTCTGACATCTCTTGGATCTTAGTTTCTTAAGACACACCCTTCCTTTTTCCTTCCCCACTCTTAGCAGGAGTGCCACTGAAGTAAACATGAAGTGCTGTAAGATAAACAACCACAGAATTGACAAAAAACTGCTAAAAGGCAGGATGATCAGCACTGCCTTGACTCTAATCACTATGCCATTGTGGGGCCAAGATCTCTACCACCACTTATATTTGTTACAGAAACAATTACTATAAACAAATTACCCACTAGCTGGAGTTGTGTTCATCCCAGAAATTACTAATTGCTTTATTCTAATTCTTCTCTATCTATAAAACCCGACCTATTATAAAGAAAGCACTTAAAGATACACTCTCTTTCCTTCACCCCAAACCAACCACCCCCTCACCCATAACAAGCCATGTATGCAAGTCTCAGAGATACTATTTGGAGACACCTTTTCATTTACTTTTGGAAAATACCACCAGTTTTATCTTTCCTATGTTGGCACAGAGGATCTTAGACATGGCTTTATGTAGATCTATCCAGCAGGTGTTACCTACATAACCTATTAAAAAGATGGTAATTTTAAAGTTTAGAAAGAAAATATAAAAATCCAGGTATTTTTCTCTAGAACACTGCATTCTGGTCCTGGAAATATGCACAGAAAAAAAGTGACTCTACATGAGGCACAAATACAATTGCAGGATGGATAATGCTACTTTATCCTCCCTGATATTAAAATCAAAAACACTTTAAAAATGACAGCCACAGCAATCACCTTTAGATTTTTCTTTCCATCTTAATGCCAGATGCTCGTTAGAAAAAGAGTCAGGAAAAAAATGAGAAAAAAACAGTTACGAAAAAAAGTGAAAAAGAAACTTTTATTGTTTCTTAAATTTTGGGGTGTATTTTTAATAGGACAAGTGTGGCCCAAGGATCCAATCCTGTAAGCTGTTTCGCAAGCTTGTGCCTGGGTGCAGTTAAGCCGAGACCCCGGGGGAACAGGCGAGATCCGCACCCTCAATTTCACACGCGGCCAAGCCTCGGGGCCACGCAGGTTCCTCCCGTGCCCAGCGCGCCCGGAGAGCCGAGGCGGCTCCGGAGCTCCGGGAGGGAAATGACCCGCCGCACCTTCGGCCGTGCCATGCCCGGACTCGCCTCGCCCGGCAGGATGGAGCCGCAGGACGGCCGGGGCGACTCCGCTGCCCCCGGTGCTGTCGGGTGCCGCTCCGGGCGGGCAGAGCCAGGCGGGCGCACCGAGGCGGCAGCCAGCGCCGCGCTGCCCCGACGGCCCGGGG
>VZRM01007187.1:29162-91869 GCA_013397955.1 Grantiella picta | reverse complement strand
GGGGCGCGGGGGGCAGCGCGTGGCGGGAGCAGGCCGGGTTGGGCCAGGCCGGGTTGCGGCCCTGCCGGCGCGGCCCCGCCGCCCGCGGAAGATGTGGGGGCGAGTCTGGGGGTTCCTGTACAGCAAATACTTTCGGTTCTGGCTGAAGTGGATCCTGCGGCTGCTGACGGGGAAGTGCGAGCTGCAGCGCGTGCTGGGCGGCGCGGCGGCGGGCGCGCGGCGGACGCTGAGCGTAGGTAATGCAGGGGCTGGGCAGGGCCGCGACAGCCTCGGCGGCGGCGTGAGGAGCGCCGAGCTCAGCGGCGTTTGGCTTGCGAGCACCTCCGAGATCATCGAGTCTAGCCATTAACCCAGCACCGCCAAGCCCAGCGCCGAACCACGTCCCCAAGCGCCGCATTCACACATCTTTGAAATCCCTCCGGGAATGATGGTGACTGAACTGCTGCCCTGGGCAGCCTGTTTAGTGCCTGACAACCCTTTCGGTGATGCCATTTTCCACAATATGCAACCTAAACCTCCCCTGGCACAACCTGAGGGCGTTTCCTCTCCTCCTGTCCCTGGTTACCTGGGATAAGGGACCTGTCCCCTCCTGTCCACAGCCTTCTTTCCAGTGGTTTTGGGAGCAATCGGGTCTCCCCGAGCTTCCTGCTCTCCCGTGGCTGGAGACAAGTACGTGGTGTGCATCCCCTGAATTGTGTTTGCACTCTTCCTTTCATCCCAGTTATGCTATGAGAATTCTAAATCAATGCCAGACCTAGTTTCCTTGTCTGCTTGCTAAGGCAGTTCAAGAGTCATCAAGAAGTGGATCAGAAATCATACCTTTTGCCCCAGAGACTTAACGTCACTTTGAGCACATGTTTTTACTTTCTTGTTACTAAAAAAAATTCACATTGCACAGACATAAACTTTTTTTTGGAAGTGTGGGAGGAAGAGTGATTTAACTTACAATTCTGCTTGATGCAGAATTCTGATCTAAAACGGCAATTCAAGAAACTACTGAACACTTTTGTGGTTTTACGATAGCTTATGGAAGTGACCTTACTTCCTTATTCTGCAGTAATTATCACAAAATAATTTCTGAGAACAGGAAAATACCAATTGACATACTTGTCTCCTGACACCTTTTCAAATTTGTCTTTTTTTCTACATGTGATTGATTGTTTTAAAAAATCCAAGTCTGCTTTCAGCATTGTACTGAAGAGTTATAAAAAACTTTGTGTTGATTAAGACACCCTGTTACCTGATGACCTGTTCATTTTAAGACTAATTTTTTAATTACATGTATAAAAGGGATGTGAAACTTTATAATACTTACACACTGCAGTTGACCTATTATCAATTATTTAAAACAGTTCAATTTAACTGTGATGTCTACTTTTTTTCCATATTGCAGAACATTCACTGGAATCATCAAAGAATAAGGTAAGAGATACTAGAGATGAAACTGTAATAAAACATTCTTTCACAGAGACAGATCCCAGAAAAATAACACTCTTTTTACAAGTGGAGAACTGTAGAGGAGTAAAAGGCAGAGAGGAAAAAACTTGGAATTTTGGTTTCTATATGCTAGGGTTATTTAAGGTTTCTCAAAAATAAATGCCCATGTCCCTTCAAATGTTTGTTTCATTGAAACCTCAGCTTCATGAGCTCACTGTCTCCTAATTCTGAAGCATTATTTCCTTGGCTGCACTTGTTTCAGTTGCATTAGGAATAGCATGTTTCAATTCAGCAGCTGAAAGCGAATGAGAACCTAGACAAAGCTACTCTCCAGCTTTTTATTTATTCTTTATGCAACTTCTGTGTAAATATTGTTGCTTACAACCTGACAGAGTTACAAATTATGCTTTTATGTGATTGCAGATATTTTATATGCAGTTTGAATGAGTGTATTGTTAGCAATTGCAATAAATTGACCCTTCTCCTCTTATAGTAAACAGGACATACGACAGATATACAGAAGCTGAGAAATAGCAATAAAGTAGTTGATGTCTGTATTCCTCCTGAAATCACTTACTGTGTTAACTTCCTAGGTTTTAAGAAATGCTGTACATGTTGAAGAAGCTGAAGTGGAGAAGTGTGTCAGAGATATAATGAAAGAAAAGAAGGTTGAACAGAAGGATATAGGGTATGTTTGGAAACCTCTCTCTGTTCTCACTTCTTAGCATATTCTTCCAGTTGCTTAACCTGATGCAATATTTAGGCCATTCAACACAAGTATTCAGAATGAAGTCTGAAAATAAGGTGTGGTTATGTCCTCGTCAGTTCTGGAGAACAAATTGCAAAGTTTAATTGGTGTGGATTTGGGATTACTGCATCTCTGTTTTGCAAGTCCCTTCTATTACTCCATAGTTCTAAATAATATGATTATTGCATAGGCTGATTACAAGAGCTATCTAATTCCTTAGATATATTTGAGAGAGTATAGTGATGCCTGATTAATGTTTGCATTTATCTGCATAAGTAATTAGTGAATGATAGGGATTAATCAAAATTTTAAAGTTTAATGGAATTTTTCTTTGCAACTGTAAAAGTTTCTGACAAAGTTTGATTTTAAGACTTACAAAAAGTTTGGGGATAGGTGAAGGTACAGGGGTCAAGATGATATTGGAGTGTTTTGTCTCGTAAGAGATTTTAGCTTTTTTTTTGGTTGGTTTTTTTTCCCTCCATAATTTAAGGTAATAGAGTCTGACTGCAGGACTGGAATCAGCTAGAGATATTTAAAATAATAAGATCCATGTAGCAGTGTACTTAACCACTATGCTGCAGTTTGAAAGATACACGTAAAGCACTTCCTAATTCTGGTGTTTACATTTCATTAACATAAGAAAGGTCTTATCTGGTAATTCAAGCAAGAGTTTATGGCTAAGTAGGCCTATTTAAAAGCTTCTCTATGGTGTTTTGTTTTTATTTCAGGTTTAAGACAAATCTGCATATATCCTTGCTGCAGATATCAGGTTATAAAAAACTGTATTTGAATGTGGAAAACCTAAGGAAGGTCCCATATGATTCAGAAAATGAAGAACACGAGGAACAGTTAATTGAGGTGAAATAATTTTTTAAATATAAGCGCTGTTTGTTTGGTTGGTTTTTTCCCCTCCAAGTCCAACACTGTGAATGAACTTATTGGTAGCATTCTTACCAGCTGGCCTATTTAAAGCTCTTTTCTACTTACAAGGTGCAAAGCCATTATAGAAGTGACCCATTAAAATAAAATCTCAAAGCAAAAAAAAAAAAAGGTAAACTAGAGTTACTTGCAATGGAATTATTTTGTGTGAAATCTGACATAACAACAACATGTAAGTAGCAAAATAGGTTTGTGATGGGTCGCTGAAGAATCACTACTAAAATGATAGTTAACTTTTTGCACATGTCTAACGTTATAAGCCACTAACTACTAAATTTTAAAAAAAGAAAACACCAGTGTTTTCTCATTGCAGCATCCCAGTCAATGTCAAGGAAGATAGTTTGATGCTGGAAGATAAAAACTATTTTCTTAGCTCTTCTTAATTATCTCAGGTTGCTATGCATTTACATGTTAATTAAGTATTCACTGAGAATTTGTATTTCAGTTCATAGCTGTCCTGTCACAAAATGATGCATAAATTAATTTCTGAGGTGAAACAAGTCTTTGTTTCTTTGGTATTCTTACAGCATCATTGTGAAGGGAAATTACCACATTTAATGTTAAATGTAATAACTTTCATAATTGCTGAAGTGAGCCATTGGAGCAGACTCCAGATTGCCACTAAAAGAGCGGCATGCAAATTGTATCCTGTTCCTTGGTGAATGATTTCTAGTGTGCAGCAGCAAGTGTTCTGAATTATGTGACTTGAAATGCTTGAGCAGCTTAACATGGAAGCATATTTGTGTAGCTCTGGAATTTGCTGATGCCCCACGAGAATCTGAAGGCCAGAATCAGCAAGCAGTGGTGTGACATTGGCTTCCAAGGCGATGATCCCAAAACAGACTTCAGAGGAATGGGGCTGCTGGGCTTAGTGAATCTGGTGTAAGTGAAAAGAAGCATTTAATTTCTTTTGTAACTGATTTTCAATATCTGTGTATTTTCTCTAGTTAGTGCTGTTTCTAATAAAAATGGAATAGAAGCAAATAAAACCAGTATGTTCAGCATTTCTAGTGGCTGCACATTGTAAACATGTGGTGTGGTTGGGTAAGGACAATAGGTGAGGGAAGGGACAGAAATTTTCCCAAGACACCTTATTTTTTGATGCCATATGATAGAGTTGCTGGGTTGTACTTGTCAAAAGATTTAAAAATTCTTGAATGCAATTACTCCTACTGTAATGAAAGACAGACAAGTTTACGTTGTCTTTCCTGAGCTAATTTGTGGCCTAGGTTGAACCTCATATTTGATGTTCAGATCACAATATTTTTTTTAATGGTATTAATTCATGCTGAATATAATTTATTTGCTACCTTTTCCTTGGTTTTCATTTTGTGCTGTTTTTCAGTTACAGAGTAGTTTCCAGCTTTAGTTTAAAGCTACAGATTTTAATGTTGAACACAGTATTGTTTTTAAGTGAACTTAAAATCATATTTTACACTGCCAGGTATTTCAGTAAGCATTACACCAACGAAGCTCGTCAGATCCTTTCTCGGTCAAATCACCCAAAGCTGGGGTAAGTCACTTTAGGATTTTTTTCTGGCTGCTTCTGTGTAAGAACTCATGTGGAGACTGCCAAGTATGTGTCCAGAAAGTAAAGAAGAAAATATATGTGAGTTTTTTTCCATTAAAGAATGAAAAAAGAGCCAGAATAGAAAGGTGCGAGAAACCAAACAGAAAACAGTTTCTAGCTGGGAACTAAGTGCAGCTTTTTTTTTTTTCAGGATGAATTTGTTGGGACGAAAATGTTGCAAAATACTGTCTTTAGTTAACAGAGGGAACACTTTTAACATTGTAGTTAGTTTTATTTGTAATAGACTTAGATTAGATTTAGAATTCATACTTATTTTTCACCTTCTGACTGATCGTGTGTTGGGATAGTATAGATTACCTTCTTAAGGTCCTTTTTTTTTTTGCTAGGTTTCTGCTCTGTAATAAGTATTTACAAAAAGATGTTTTGTTGTTCAACTTTGAAAACTTTACATATTTAACTTTACATATTTAAACATGTAGCTAATTTCACAGCGAAATATACTCTCAAACCAGTCAGATAAAATATGCTGATCCATCTAGCACCCAGTTAACTTGATGACCTACCAAACACAGGAGTCCTTCATGACTTTGTAAATAAATTACCCTGTACAGCTCTGTCATGGACAGGGTATCTGAGACTTCTTGCTCAATTACATAACCATATAATTGACACAAATTAATTGATTTCTACTTTTCCTTCCTCCACAAACATTTTAATTGTTGCTTGAGAATTTCTATTACAACGCTTTTTATACCATGGAACAGAAAAACAAATTCTATCAGCTTGAACAACAGGTTGAAATAGCCATTTCTTTTACACTGCAGCTATGTTTTTCACATCCAATTTGTAATAGTCCAGCAGATACAAGGATTTCAAATGAACAAGCTGAGGTCGCTGTTGATTAGTCTTGCAATCTAAATATTACAGTAACTTTTACATGGTTGGATGCACCAGGGAATGGTCTGTAGATTGGAATCAGCTCATCAATAAGTATCATAAGAAAAATTTTGACTGTCACAGCTATCCTAAAGCAGAGTGTGCCAGGGAAGCTTTAAGTCCTTCAGTCCATAAGGTAAAAGCATGATTTGTGTTGCAGATACTCCTATGCCATAGTTGGGATCAATCTGACAGAGATGGCATACAGCTTGCTCAAGAATGGTGCTTTAAAGGCTCATCTCTACAACCTGGTCTCTGGGTTGCCACAGATGGAGCACTTCCATGAGTTTTACTGTAAGTATCTGTAGCTTCTCTTGTACAGACTCCTCTGGGGAGGCCACATAGAGTTTGATCTCTTGGGAGTACATTTCCACCCTTTTCTCATTGGTCAGAGCAAGCTGTTTGTCTTCTGGATCAGGTATTGGAAATGCACCTGATGCTTAAACATTGTGCTGGAGAAATGTACATTTAAGAAAAATTTCTGTGGTTTTCTATATTTTAGAGACTCCAGTATGAAAACTCAATATTTGCAGATTGATTTCTTTATTCTATTACAGCATCCAAAAGCTTGCTGTAGATCAGGATGGGACAGTCTTTGTTTTAAGGGGTTGAAGAGATCTAAAGGATCACTCTAGGACTGGGTAGATCAAGGCAGGGAATTATGGGGGTCATTTTTGCAGATCTGTATTGTATTTTCTTCACAGGTTATCTAGTTTATGAGTTTGACAAGTTCTGGTTTGAAGAGGAACCAGAAAGCATTATGCACTTCAACCAGTACAGAGAGAAATTCCATGAAAAAGTTAAGGGACTTCTACTGGATTGCAATGTGGTACTGACCTTACAAGATACAAAGAAACCTTAATTCCTCTGCAGTATGTGAGGTTCTGCATCAAAAATTGAGTGATGCATTTGGATGGAAGTTTTGTGTGTTTCACCAAAAACTGTCTAACAATGGAACTTTTTTTTTTTACATTAAAAAGAAGGAGATTAGCAAATTTCAGTTAAGAAAGCTTGGACAATCAACCTCTGTTTACAGGTATTTTTGTGCTATTCTCCAAAGGGCAGCTTTTTGAAAAGAGAGGGAAACAAAACCCAACCAACAATCCAACACAAAAAACAACCCACAAATCTCAAGAGCCTCTGGATTGCTTATTTTCGTGTTTTCTTTTATACTTCTTGGTACAGGAGCATGAAGCAGGTATTTATGCTGCATCATGTTTTCTGTGAATAGGTTTGACTGTTAATGGTCTTTTAAAAGACAGTTTAAGTTCAGCTTTTCAAATTTGAACCTAAATTCCAACTTTTTAACATCAAAGTTGAAGTTCATCTTTTATTTGAAATTATTATGATTTTAGATTTTTCGTGTTCTTGTGTTAAATTTCTTTGTAATTAAGAGGTCCTCAGAGGGGATGTATTAATTGTTTATAATTTTGGAGAAGAGGCTTAATCCATCAGCATATTGGTGTACTAACTAGAAATTACTTCTGGATAAGGAAGTTTATCTATGGATTTGTACCAGCCAATTCCTATATTTGGAATATGTTTAGTTTGCAAACAAATAAAAAGAACCCCATGTCATCAACATGAGTATAAAATCCTCAGCCTAATGTTACTCCTTCTAAAAGTATTCCTACTGTAAAAACTTCTGATTCTTTCTAATCTGACTTCAGTTGCTGAGGATGATTGACTCGGTGTCTGTTGTCAGCCCTTTCTTCTAGCAGCTAAGGGGGTATTCTTAGTGGGAGGTACAACAGATCAAGTTTAGCTTTTTTATAAAGCTTGAAGAAAAACCTTTATTGCAGCTGCAATCCTTATTTTGTAAAAATAAATTCTGAGTAAAAGTCTAAAATAGATGTATTTTCCATTGAAGGGATACAAGTTTGGTGTGTTCCTTAATCTTGCCATCCTCAGACAATCTAGTAGATAGCACTTCATGTCTGTATTGTTACTAATTATTGCTTAGGGCAAATTTAAATGGATTTGGTATGACCATCACTTTGTTTTCTAAGACCTTCTATTAAATAAGTGCCTTCTGCTTTTTTCAATCAGTTTTTATTTTGATCCTTCTAACTAGATCACAGCCCTAGAATGTTGAGATTCTTTCACCATATACCTAAATAGCTCACAGTGGCACAACATTTGTATGCTAATACAAACTTTGATACTTTTTTTTTTAATCATCTCAGGTAAATTAAATTTCTAGTCAATGACTAGTCCAGAAGAGATTTCTGAAGAATATAAGCATTGAACACAATGAATAAAATCATGAGAAGGAAAAAATAAAAAGCAACCCCTTTTTGTAATGCAGTGTTATTACACTACATAAGTATGAAATATAATATGTAGTACTGCATTTCTTGGAGATCATCAAAAGCCACCTGGACATGGCCCTAAGCAGCCTCCTTTGAGAGATCCTGCTTTGGGCAGGGGATTGGATTTAGTGATCCCCAGAGGTGCCTTCCCACCCCAGTCATTCTGTGAGTCTGTATTGTGTAAGCAGTGACTTGCTGCACTGCATGCACCCCCCTGCTCTTGACCCCTAAATGCTCGCGGGGCAGCTCCTGATCAGGGTACACAGTGCATGTGTAGGAGGTAACAGGTCTCTTTTCTCTTCATGATACCTTAGGTACACACGAGTCAAACAAGTTGAATGGGTGCAGGGTGGGGAAGGGTTCAGTCTCACCTAGGTTGGGTTCATGCTGTTCTACCAATACTAAAAATCACAGTGAAGGTGCTTATATAGGGAGAGTATTTTTGGTAAATGTCCTAGCTTGTAAATGGAACAGCTGAACTGACCAGGTCATATACAAACTGACTATGGGAAGCCCAGTTCTTTTGGTACTCCCAAGTACTTGGATCCTGGAATTCTCACTACTTAAGAGCTGAGATCCTGTGGAGTCCATTCAGGGATTCAGAATGGTGGTGGAGCTGTTTTTCTGAGCCTTGCAGACACTGCACATGTGGAAAGTGGACACCTTCCCAGTGGCCAAGTGGTTACTTTCTGGTCCCAGCTTCTGTTGAGTTTCTCTTCATTAATAACTTTTGCTACTGCTTGTAGATCTCCTTTGCAAGCAACACAAGACTGACTTTTTGAATTTCAGAAGTGACCCCAATTGTGTTTGGCAGCAGCAGGAAAGGAGATGCTATCCTTTGTTTTCACCTACTGCTTGCCAGCTAGTAACCAAATTGCTTGAGCCATCTCTAAGCGCTCCCCTGAGCTGTGTCTGCAAGCTTTTTTTCTTTTTTGCAACTCCTGCAAAAACAATATACACCCTTATCTTTCACGTTGAAACTTTCACTGGACTCCTTGTTCACTGGGAGACTGGCATTTAACTATTGCTGAGGCTTCTAAAGCCCAACTGTAGAGTTACAGGATTCTTGTCACACACCTGAGGTGTTTTAGTGTCAAATGTAGTTCGAACATATAATAAGATGCATCTTTGCTAGTTTTTTTCCTTCTTAAATCAGTGGGTGATCTGGAAGTAAACTCTGGCAGTGTACAAGGGGAAAAAGTAAACCCAACCATCATCAGATGAGTGAGACATATGGGAATACATTAGTTTGCATGTAGTATTAAGGTGAATGTTTATGTTAGGCCCCAGTGCACCTTCCCAGTAAAGAGTTAGAATTTGCATGTGGTTTTGTATGGTCAACTAGCCCAGTAATTCTGTCTAGGAGTAATAGTCTACTATATGTAGACTAGTACTGGATGTCCCTGTTTGCACCAGTGGTAGGCTAATTGTATTATGGTGGTAGATAGAAAACACATGGAAAAAGGTAGAATTGTGTTCAGAGAAGGCAAGAACAAGGCTTTATGAGTCAGTGGTATTTCATGCTAACTCTTGTAGGGTGACAATCCTAAGGCTATGGAAGATTGGAAATGGAGGTAGGCCACTTGCCTGTAAATTGATATAATCTTTAATATCAGAATTTATTGCTCACAGGTTATTGTAAGAGTCTTAAAAACTCAGTAAATTGTTATTTATTAACCATCATGTTTAAAGTACATATTATCTTAATAGAACTTCAAGTGCTATTAGTTTTCTAACTTGCTGCCTCTTTAAAACATTCACTATGTGAAAGCTTGTATGCAATAGTGTTTTAAGAAAAAAGAAAATTAAAACTGGAGACAACAAGGTGGTTCTCTAAATTTGTTGTTGTTGTTCCTGTAGCAACTGTTTAATGAACTACCTCCACTTCTGTTGTTTAGTGTATACTTGAAACATTGTGCCACTCCTTGAACAAATTAATCTGAAGATAAGTAGACATTTACACAAGCAAATGTAAAATCTAGTCTTTCACTAAGTAAACACATTGTTTCAGAAGTAACTAACTTGATTGGAAAGCTATTTTAAGACAGTGCTACTTAGGAAGAAACAGATTGTTTGTAAACTGATTGTGCTTCTGTCATCTGATACAGCCATGTAAAGAATAGGGCATTTTGTTCTGAAGGGCAATAGGAAAAGGGGCCAATTTAAACACCTCAGATAAATAGTTTTGGATTTGCAGTCTTTGAAAAACAAAGCAAAACAAAAATGCAAACAAAAATTAAACACACACACAGAGCCCCATTGGTTTTCCAGATTTTCCATTCTAGTTTAAATAAAAGTTCACCAAAACAATTACTTAGCCTTGTTTTAGGAATTAGGATGAAAAAGTTTGCGTTTAGTTAGGTGGGAGTTGAGCAGTCAGTATTCTTGACAATACTGCTTGTGATGTGTGGTGAAGATGTGACCTGTGGTTTCCTTCTGTCAATCTCGTTTGTGTTGCTGTAGTACCATGGTGACCCATCTTTGGGCTGATGTTTCTTGTGCCAGTCTAGACACTCTCTTTCTCTAGGGAATTAAAAGCAACCCAGCCCAAGACAGCTTGTGGGCAGTTTCTTCTCATGACACTGTGCTTAGATAGCTGCATACTAATAGGAATTCCTGTTTACCACAATATAAAAGCAATAATGTAAACTGTGATGTCTGTGTAATAGAGATGTTTACAATGGTGGCAAATAAAGAACGGGTTATTCCAAGATATTGTCAATATTGGTGTTTTTGGCCTGCTAGAAAATATAACGATTTTCAGTTCATGCACCTGCACCGGGACATGAGTGAAAGCCTTATCCTACCTTCTTCATCCCCATGTCTTCCCCACTTGCCTCCAGCTTGCTTAGAGGTTCATGGTTCTCGAGCCTGTTACTCAGATGGGCTGCC
This sequence comes from Grantiella picta, assembly GCA_013397955.1. Classification (NCBI taxonomy): domain Eukaryota; kingdom Metazoa; phylum Chordata; class Aves; order Passeriformes; family Meliphagidae; genus Grantiella; species Grantiella picta. The sequence goes on along the minus strand of VZRM01007187.1, from coordinate 81,074 downwards.
ATACTCTGCTGCAAGTGGCAGAGGTTTATTACTGCTTCACTTCAGTTGCTTTTAAAATCCTCACGTGAAAAGAAGCTCTGTCTTAAGCTTTTTAAAAAAAGGAAAAACATGCACAAAACAAACCCCAGAACTCCCCCAAAAAACAAAACAAAAATGCACAACACAAAAAATCCCAACCAAACTGAATCAAAACCCCTCAAAAACCCCTCAACAATTATTTTGTTTAAAGGACCTGGATGTTAACTCTCAGAGGCAACTCAAAACATGAGCATTTTTGTTCAGGAGAGCAAAATTCCAGGAACAAAATGGAAAGCTGGAGAACAACTCGAGAGAAAGAAAGAGAAAACCTCATGTGTTGGTTTGTTGTTTTTTTTTCAAACTCTGTATCTTCTGGCATGCCTTCACACAAGCTATATGAAATAATTTGCATGGTTTTTTCAGTTTATTTGTATCTCTCAGGCAGCCTTTGTTTCTCCTCCTGAATTCTGGAGAACAAACACTTCTGTTAATGTACCAAAGTGCCATTCCATGAGAACTACAAGATCTCACCTGTAGCAATTTTTTATTTCCACCGAAGCACAGAACAGGCCCTGCACTATGGCAACATCTCAGTCCTCCAAGCCCCAAATGTCAGGTTGGTCAGTTATGCAAATGTGTTATTTTGGAAAATGGGATGAGCAAGCAGCTATTCAGGAAATTTAAACAGAGATACTGGGTACCACAGGAAAGGGAAGAACCAGAGCTTAACTGTCTTCTGAAGTGACATACTTTGAGATATCTGCCGCCATTTATCAGGAACATCTTGCACTGCAGTTAAGACTGACTAAACAGTATTTCACAGCTTGTATTCCCAGCTCTAAGTTACTCCCACATAATGATGCTGCTGCTATCAGCACGGTGCAATTTTCTATTATTAGCCATTTTCCAGTGTAGTGGTCACTACCACATTTTTGTTTTGCTATTATTTGCTGTCAGGCCAATTTCTGGTTTTGCTATTGAATAAATCAGCATTTTAAATAGTGTTGGCTTTGTCTGGGGTAGGTAATTTCCTTCCCAGGGGCTGGTGTGGGGCTGTTTTGGGTTTGTGCTGAATACAGGGTTGATAACAGAGATGTTTTTGTCACTGCTGAGCAGGGCTTGCACAGAGCCAAGGCCTTTCTGCTTTTCCTGCTGCCATGCTGCTGAGGAAGCTGGGGGTGCCTGGGAGGGTGGAGGAGACACAGCCTGGACAGGTGACCCCAGCTGACCAAAGGGACGTTCCAGACCAGGTGACATCATGCTCAGGCTATAAAGAAGGGGCGGAAGGAGAAAGGGGAGATGTTTGTGGGGATGGTGTTTGTCTGCCCAAGTTCCCTGTGCTGGGGCTCTGCCCTCCTGGAGATGCTGAACACCTGCCTGCCCATGGGAAGCAGGGAATTAATGCCTTGTTTTGCTTTGCTTGTGTGTGTGGCTTTTGCTTTCTCTATTAAATTGTCTTTATCCCAACCCACAGGTTTTCAGGCTCTTACCCTTCTAATTTGCTCCCTGATCCTGGTGGTGGAGTAAGGAGAGAGTGGCTGCCTGGGGCTTGGTGGCTGCCTGGAGTTAAACCACAATGTTAGAAGTCACAATTGTGGCTTGAAGTACTTAACACTTGACTCAAGACTATCTTCTAGTCGAAAGAAACAGAAATAGCATAGAAGGAATGTTTTTTTCCTACCAGAAGATAAGGCTCAGTAAATAGACACAACTGCTTCACTTTTATTCTCACCATAACACCTCTGCTCACCTAAACTGGTGAGCTCTAGTCACAGACCAGCCTTCTCCCTCAGCACCAGCAGCTGACACCAGGATTTGAAGGAACACTGGAACCTCATACTCTGACCAAGCAAAAGGCCAGGATTACCATGGCATGCTCTACTATAGGCTGAGCTGACCTGACCTACCAACTCATACACAATTCCTCTGTATTTTCTCATTTGGAACGAATGTTTTACCCTAAGCCAAATTAGTCCGTGTTTCTTATGAAAATGGGTACAACACATTAACTACTTTTTACTGTTAATACCTAATTAATGATAAAAGGCATCTTCTAGCTACAGCATTCCTTGTCATTACTGAATTACCAAGAACTGGAGCAGACTGTGCATCACAGAGATGCCAGAAGTTTGCAGAGCAACAAGCACTGGGACTCACCAGGGCAAGCACAACCCAGACTTGTTGAGCTGGGTTGTGCCTTTAACACACTGGGACAGTGTGACTTGTTGAGCTGTGCTTCCTGCCTTTAACACACTGGGACAGCTTTCTCTGACCTACTGCTTCTCCATTCAGCTAGGCTGTATGTTTACACTGCTTATGCAGCAGCTTCGTTGTGTTGCTCTAAATGTTCTGATGGAATTAAAACTCTTCCTGACACTTTTTTGTCCATTACTGTATCACTCCTACTGCTGGTTAACCCAATTACCACAGTTACATTACGATGCTGCAAAATTAAGGATTACTAACAAAGGCCCTCTGCGAGGAGGGATCCAGAAGCTTGTGGAGTACCCAGGAGGTGCCAGACCTGGCTGCACAGCCTTCCAATCAAAGCACCATCTCTTTGCCTGACCAGCTGCTTTCAGGCTGCTCCCATTCTCTCCCACAGTTCCTTACATGCTACACCATATATCCCACACCAGCCTCCACCATCTGAATTTATAACACAAAACCTGATTTCTACTGTAACAGAAGCTCCAGCATCACTGTGTAAGAACTCATAACATGCTTTTCTCTTTACAGCAGGTTTGATGGCTGTTTTTCAGTAGGTTTTGTAAGTCACATAATGAATGCAAACACTGTGTAACACAACTCGTGTAACACAAACATTTGGAAGTCTCAAACACAACCCTCAGCTCTAACACCTAGAACTCAGGAGCTGTAAGATGCTACAATGAAGGAGGTAAATGCCACAAAACTTCCAGGTGTTATCAGTATCTGACTAAGCTGAAAGACAGACTGGAAGAAGAGCCATGAAGAAATAGTCTACTCAAGCTTTTTCTGTTTTTCTAGTAGTGAAAGTTCTATATAAAATAACCTATAAAAAAGCTCTATAAAATAGCAGTCCCAACTGAACTCTACAATTCACAGAACAAAGAGACTGTATCTCCAAGCACAAAAGGCACAAGACATAGGTACTTCTAAAGCCATGCCCACTTCCTGTGTAGGACACCTGCACATACAGCAAGACTTCAAAAGTACTCATATGTTCCCGAAAGTTTCGCACCATTGTATGCCGGTTAGCTGAACTCTTGTGCAGCTTTCTGCTCACCGGCTCTCATCCAGCTACTAAAGAACAGGGCACAGCAGATCTTGTCCTCAAATAGGCAACTGCCAGGTGGTCCTGATCAGGTGAGCAGCCTCATTCAAAGCTGGAGATCAGCTCACCTGGCTGCTACCTATAGCAAAGCCATTCTTAAAGAGCACCTGGCTCACACTTGGAGCTTTTCTAACATGATCAGGAAGGTAAGGAAGGCTACTAGAGCAAAACAAAAAGAAGTTGCCTTATGTAAAGTGGCTCTTGTTACACCAGAGATCCACTTGTGGATGCCTCTTCTTATTACAGGAGCCATAACAACAAAATGATTCTTGCAAACCGTTGCATCTCCTGCCCTGTGGGTAGGGTGGGAACAAAGCTGACGAGCTCTTCAAAGATAAATGTTTTGGAGCTGTGCTCTGTGTGTCTCTAGGGGTGTGTGTAAGCTTGCTGATAGGCTTAAATTCCCTTTACCATAACAGACACCTAAAAGAGAAATATTTTAAGGCTCTGCAAACTTAAAAAGGTCAGTAGCCCACTTAAGGATGTTAATTCTTAATGCTGAAGATTTCCAGGGCAGCTTATTCAGCAGCCAGATATTACAATAAAGCACCCCGCACTGCCCTTGGCATCTTAAATTAAAACAGTCATAGTCTTCATAATGGTAATTATGGCTTCAAATTAATGTCATTATTTGATACATGTATAAACCAATCCACAGTCACAGCAGAAAGACTATAGTGCCTTTTCTTATTGTTATATGTAGACACACTTGTGTTAGTCTGTGTAATAAAGCACAACCACCTCATTTTCCCTCTAGCATGACTTTAATGGTTAAAAATCGAATCTATGCAGAGTGTACCGTATTTTTCACATTACCTATTTGTGGTTAAAAACCACTTCATCTGACAGTTTTAAAGCATTCTTTTAAAACAAAAGAATTAAACATAGCTTGTGCTAAAATAATCTGCAAGTTACGTGGATCCAGTATTATACAGGAGTATAAAAAAATCAACAGTATTCTACAGAGAATATTCTCAAAACAGCAAATAAAGATTAGGCATGTAGGCATGATTCTGAAACAAACAAATACTAATTAAAAAAGAGCTAACAAAATTTAAAAAAAATCCTGAATATCTGTATAAAAAAAGCAAGGATTCAAAGTGCAGGTGCTCCAGTTTTCATTTTAACATATTATTCAGTAAGTCGATACAGGATGCTATTCATTTCATATAAAGTGACAGTGTTCTCAGTAAGATTTAAACATTCAGTTACATTATCTTGCAGATTTTTTTTCATTACTACTGCTTTACATTGTAGTAAATAAAGACTAATGCAATACAGGCTTTTATTTTCTTATTCTAACAAGGTTATAATAGGTTGGTGGTAAAGGTTAGTTTTAAGAACTAAGCTATACTTACTGTAGATTCAGCCTTAGAAGTAGATATATGTACTTTTTATTTGTTTTTAACTTTTAAAAACCGACTTCAAATTTTGAAAAGAGACTCTACCAATCTGTTCTGGGACCTGCATAATTCTGGGACCTGCATACACTGTTTTTTGAGCACACCAGCAAAGCTTCCAAGTCCACTGGTTAGGAATACAGCCCTGGGAAGGGTCATGCTGGAGATCTTTCTTTGGTGGCCACAGCTGGGAAAGGGTTTTCAGCTTGCTGAACCCAGGGAAAGGCAAAGGGGCAGCAACCATCACATTTATCCACATTTGCCTGATGTGCCAGCTAGGGTTGGGATGCACCTCTCTCTTTTACTTGAGCATACCAGTCTCAAGCAGAGGAAGTTAGGAGCCAGGCAGGTGTCACTGAAGTGGTCTTTCATTTATTAAAAAAAAATAAAGCATACGTTCAAAGCCTCTTTGGAAAATAACTATATGAAATAAAATTATGCGTCAAGGATGTTGCCTGGAACTTATTACCACCTGAGGTCCTTTTCAGGTTGACAGTGTCCCTTTAAATTTTAGGTTCTTCCCATTCTGGTAATTTTTTACCCAAGAATCAGATCTCTATATACGTCTATTTTAGAAATGCACATAAATATTGGCATTAAGTTTACATTTAGAAATTAAGAACTAATCTTTACCATTATATACTGACAGCAATATTAATAATACACACACTTCACTGACAAACGTTATTTTCTGTATTTTAAATAAAATTTGCATTTGTGTAACATTTCCCACAGAAAGAGTGATTATACTTGAAGATAGTTAAGTTTGCACCCCAACATTTTCACATTAGTGAAAACAACCGTGTTTTGAAAATACCAGGGCCTCTGCCAGGTACTAATAAATAGAGAATAAAAATAAAATATAAAATAAAAAACCCGACTGCCTTTTATCCCGACATAGTAGAGATTTCATAGTCACTGGCCGAGGTTATGGGTTTACCCCTCATCCTGATGTTTTTAGCATTAGTAATCCTAGCCATCATGGACACAGGCTTGTCAAAATACCTGACCAGTGCTGGCTCAGTCAAAAGGGAGGCTAAAAACTGTTCGAAGGTGATGGCCCAGTCCCTGTCAATGCTGGTGCTCCTGCGGAGGGCAGGGGTGTGGTTGCTCCGCACCAGGACTGTGTCCTCCCCAATGTCCTCGCAGTGCAGCTTCTCCTCCTCGTGCGAACCAGCGCTCAGCACCGAGTAGGAGGACATGGAGCTGTCATCCTTCGTGTCGTCATCGGAAATGAGCATGGAAGAACAGGCTCCGTTGTCTCTGGGAGAAGAGTCTTCCAGCTTAATGTCCTCCATCTGCATGCCCAGGGCACTGTCGGTGCAAGCAGCCTCCTCCTCGCCAGCCACCAGGCTGCCCCGGAACGCCTTGTGCTGCTCCAGGGGGTACTGCTGGTGCTCCTTCTTCTGGAACAGCTCACTCGGAATGGCTTTGCTGCAGTTGTTGCTGCCGTCTGTGTCGCTGGAGGGCTGCGCGCTGAAGAGCTTCCCAACCTCGCCGATCTCCAGCAGCAAGCTGGTCACGGCAGCCGTGGCGTGGTACAGGTCCTGCTCGTTGGGGTCTTCACTGAACATGTTGTACATCGTCTTGCACAGCTCAATGAACTGCCCCTAAATGCAGCGGGAAGAAACATTAACAAGAGCAGGAAAAAGTCACGCTGACATCTATCAAATCAGTTTTAAAAGTTTGGGACTGAGGCATGACACAAGAGTTTATGTGAGCACAGGGAAATTGGAAATAACCCAGATGCAGTCTAGGAAGCATTTTCTATGACTGCCATTAAGACGTGTTGCGTCTGGGTATTTAGAATAAATTCACCTACGTCAAAGTTATTTAGAATGAACTTTTATTTCATTCTAATATTTATTATATCATAATATTTAGAATTTAGAATTGGATGTTTTGTCCAACATATCACAAGTATAATTCTCTGCAGCCACAGGAGGGCAACACAGGGTGAGCAGTGAGACACTTCACGTTCCCTTTGGTGGATTTTCTTGTAGGAATGATGCTAAGTATAACTAAGGGTTTGCTAAAACTGATCAGAAGTAATGAAAAATGAAGTGAGACCTAAAGCACTCTTGAGCTGACAGGGCTAACTTAGTTGGATACAAGTCCTTTGAAATTCAAAACATATTAATTAAATAGGAAGGAGATGTGCTCAGGGCTGCCTGAAGTGAGAATCATTGTTCTACAGGGAATAAACCTTCCCTATGTGCTCTGGAGGAAACAGCTATTCCAGTGAGTCTCCTCCTCCTTAAAAGCTGTGGATCTAAGGTGAATGAGACTTGCAGTACAAATTACAAAACATAAAATACTTCTTCCAGGTTATGCTTATTAGACATTAAGAGCTGGGTGGTGACATTCAATGTCATATCACCCTTTGTCTAGAGATCAAAGTAATATGTTCTCATTCCTGTAAGAGCGTATCTCCTTTTTGGGATTTTTTGGGAGCTGAATGCCAGTTAAAGTATTTTGTAAACAATGAGCTTTGCAATCAGCTGACTGCTGCTCTGGTAAAGAAATATCTGCTCAAAATAAAACCTTTGTTCAGTGTTAATGCACTGACTATTTATACATATGTGAAATAAGTTTAAAGTTAATGAAAAATAAGTGTCAGCAGAAGTACCTGATTCAGTTTGGGCAAGTCCTTTGTGTTTTTTGCTTTGGATTTATTCTCTTGACTCCACATTCTCAGGTAATTTCGATTCTCTTGTGAACTCTTCTTTCCTACTGCCAACAAATTACCCAGAGTTGGAGGAAAAAGTCCATGAAGAAACCTTAAATGAATACCCTTTTTTCTCATTTTCAAAAGGAGCATCTTTACACAAAAGGAAAGATGTAACTCACACGGAGACACCAAGCATACCTTTGTCTGTTTTCAGACTCACTGTAACAAACCCATCATCTACTCCATGTTTGTTCCTGCTGTCTAGGCCAACAACTAGGAAGTGGAGGGGCAGGGGGAGAGAGAGATCAGTGTGGGTTTAGATACAGACATTGTTTTCATGTGTACAGTGCAATATAACAAAATGTTTCCAACTGCAAAAAATGCAGAGTAAAAATTATAGGAATGAACAATGATTTTTGCTTATTCTTAAACCTGCCAACAAATTCCATTTGATTTATAATATCATTACAGAGGCTGGGACCATCTCAGGTTTTGTTTCTGTAGTACAATGATTAACCTGTGCTAACACAACACAACTTCTAGCACCATATAGGTTTGGTGATTACACTAGTTTTACACTACACTTTTGAGTCTCAGGACTTAAAACTGCCATTTCTAGTCTATTGACTCTTACCTGTATTTTCAAACAACTTTCCTCCTACTTACAACCTGAAGGATATTTTTCTTGAATCAGAGAGAAACATCACATCAAATATCTCAAGAAAGAGAAAGGCATTTAAGGCAGCAGTGATGAGATGCTGGCTCTCGTTAGGACACATAAAGATCTCAAACCTCTGAACTACATTTTGATGTATCTTTTGCTCTCAGTTTTTTAAAATGTTTTAGGTTCTGATCCAAATACATCTTGAAAGCCAATCTATTTATTCTTGCTCACCACAAAATTACTTCTACTACAACACTACATCTACAATAATGATAGCATTATTCTGAGAGTACTTCTGCAATGCACAATTCAGGGGAGCCCTTAGTGGACACATGCCCGCACCTCTAAAGGTATCAACACATATACAGATGCTTCATACTTCTTCTTACAGCAAATACTTTGCTTACAAAGTTTATTCCAATTAAAAAGCAGCTCCCTAAAAAGACATGTTGGTTGAAATGCATCACCTATCTTGTCATGCCCGAGACAAAAGATGCCTACCATGTGTACAGTCTGGTGTGATGTCCTCAAAAAAGTACTGAGTAGCTTCAAAAGCTGAGTCTGGCTCTTCTTGCTCAGGGGACGGATCTAAGCAACACAGTAAAATTCTTAGTTTAAAATTTCCCCCCTTTAATTAAAAACTGAAAGATGTTTCCATTGATGCATTCAGAATGTTGATTTCTAGAAGTATAAGTATGAGGGTGTGATGCGCTAGGAATCATCTCTTTAACTCACAGGAGATGAACAACTGGAGCTGAATTGTCTCCTTCCCAACACCCAATACTATCTCACAAGGAGCTGTTTGCTTTCAGATGCTGGCTTACCCATCTTCCCATGTCTACGTCCATTACTTTCTTCTGTGAAGCTCAGTGTGTCCTAAGCAGGGTGTAAACTCTTTCCTAGCTGGAAACAGTGTGTCATCATTTGGTAGGAGCTTACCAGTCCCACATACGAGAAGCTGCATTCTTAAAAACAGATCTTTTCTGTAATAGTTCATTTTTTTTTAAAATTTGAAGTATTTTTTAAAGTATTTTAATTATTTTTCCCCAGTTAAATTAGTGAATCATTCAGGCCTACTACCTCCAAGCAAAGCCAGCTGGGAGCAATCAGGGATGCATGTGCAAAGCACATGAAGGTGCATGTCCTCTCAAAGCTTTTAGATATGTTTACTAGAACATGTAAATGTGCACAAGAATTAAACTACCCAAGCAGTTAAAACGCTCTTAAATTACAGGTTCAGTGAGGACAGCAGCAGGTTCTTCACAGCATGTGTGCGACAAGCCAGAGAGGATACAGTTCCAGTAGAGCATTTTCAAAACTGTTTTGAGGTGTTTTCATCCGCTCTCCACCCTTAACTACCTATCTCACTTAGCTGAGACCAGGTTTGCACAGCTCCCTGGAAAACACACCTATGAAACGACCTGGAGCTTCCCTCTGCAAACAGTTGTGTCAGCCCAGAGGGGAAACCAAGAAGAAAGCCTGGGGACAGAAGCAAGGGGCCAGGACATGCAGGAACGTTTCAAACTAGCTTAGTTTTCAAACTCCTAGAGTGCATTATGGTAACAAATGTTGAAGAACACTGGATTTATGCCTGGGGGATGTCACCAACCCCAGCATAACAGGCAAGATACATTTATATGCTTGTGGAGGGAGCAATTGAGGCCTGTGAGGGTGCCTTCAGAATTTCCAAACCTCTGTCTGGTTATGGCAGAAGCTCCTTTATTTTACTGCTGCACAAACAGCTACAATAGTTCCCACAAATTAATTTTTAATTGGAAAAGCCAGTCATAAACAACTGTGCTCCACATTCCTGTTCTCAGCGAAACAAGAGCTATTTTAACATCATTTACTTACCAGGCAAAACATGCATTTTATACAGTAGCTTCAGCTTCTCTGTAAGATCTCCATGGCATGCTGCACCTAAACAGCATTACATGCAGTACATTACTACCCAGCATTCCATGCCATATTATTAATTATTGATGCAGTATTTTGGTTTAGAAGCTGCTTCATTCACTCTGGGAAGTTCTATAACCTTTTACAGCTCAAGATCATAAGGCAATCACTTGACTTCTAAGATCATACAGTCTGCACTACAAATAGCAAGAGAGCAGAGACAAATCTACTCTCAGTTTTGTACTTCAATCTTGAGTTCTTCATTAAATGCCTATTTCATAACACTCAAACCATGGTTATGGTGTTATCACTCAGAAAGGCCTCCAGCTGGAACTTAACAAGACCTTTTTGTGTGGACTTCAAACTTTCTGATCTGAGGATCCAGTAACATCACATGTCTCAGAGCAGTAAGACATTTATCAAAAAAAAGAGAAATTCAAGTTAACAGCATTTATCACAGCTTAGCTGTGGGTTAACTGATGTTCAGGCAATATTTTCTAGTGATTTTTCCACATCACCCCCTATTCCTTTCTGGACTACACTACAATTAGCTGTATGAAACACAAGAGGTCTATTGAAACCCCTCCTTCCAATTAATTAAATGGATAGTAATTAAAGTAATGAAATAACCGATAATCAGACTTTTTCATAAATCTCACTTGTTGTGACATGCCATTCATAAACAATTGAATTAACCTTCAATAATTAGGTTGTGCAGAGATTCATTTTACCTTATAGGTGACTAAGTCAACTTACCTCTGCTACGCAAACTATGAAGTGCGGTGTGGCAAGTACTAACAATCATAGTCTCTTGTAATGCTTAACATGCCAATAAATACAGATGTTAGGCCAAAGAATTGAGTACATCTACATTAGCCATTTTACTTTCACCATGGTCCTTTTTAAGCACAAAACCTCTTTATGTTCCTATCTGGCGTATCACACCATGCAGATAATGCTTTCTCTTCTGGTGAAGGCAACATGAAATAACCAAAGCATGGAATGGGCTGCACTTCTCCATCCTCCACCAACAGGGAACTGCAGGAAAGCAGTCACCAAAATAGGATTCAGGGCACAGGGTGGCATGTGTAGGCTTGTTCCTCTCTCTGTCCCCAGATGTGAAGAGAACTGAAAAAGCTCAATAGCTACTGTTTGGGATCAATCTTTGTGTGCTTCCTAATGCTAGGCCCTTTTCCTTTTTGCTCAAAATTAGGAAGAGCATTGCCAGCAGGTCAGGGGAGGTGATCCTTCCCTGAAAGGTTTGGAGAAGTGGTGAGGTTAACACTCTGCTTTTTGAATATTCTCCTGCATTCTGTGGTTGAAAAAAACCTGTTTACAAAAAAGAATATACACTCAGGTACTCCTTGCAAAACACAGTTTTCATAGTGCTGACTTCAGCAGGAGGCTGTGATGAGTCAGCAGCAGCAGCCACTGGGAAAGTGGGAGAGCTGCATGCTCTGAGAAGGAATATTGCAAAAACATGATGGGAGGCAGGAGGCCACTTTGAATCTATGCAGAAACCTCTGTGGCTTACTAGGATGTGCAGTCAACTGTCAAACTATAATCCAGCGTACCACAGAGGTGCAGGGAAGCTTTGTCATGAGTGGATGACCCAAACAGCTCCTAACCAAGGCTGAAAACCTTTTCTGAGCAGCACAACTCATTGGGCAAACTAATCAAGATCACTCTTTTATTTGTACTATATTATTGTAAAAGGGCACAGAGCAAACATAAAGAATACACCAGGTTGTTCCATCTTTGCTCAGCTGAGGTGCTACAGGCACCTGAACTCGGAGGTTCTTGAGCTATTTGTCAAAGGGACAATGAAAAGGAAATGGAAGTATTAAAACTCCTGGGGCACGGTGAAACATATACTCAAACAGATCCATTGTTCTTTTGTTGACTGTGTCGTCCTTCCTACCATTCATGTGTTTCTTAAACAAAACAAGGAGTCAGCAGGGTTGACTTATTTTTAGGGGAAAAAAAGTTTTCAAATTATACCATATTTGGCTTAGTTTCTGAAAAATGTGAGTTTGCAGAATGGGCATTTTTGATTGCTTTGCCCATTGAGGATTTTAGTTCAGTCATGTTGGCTTATAGCCACATTTGTGCATTTTACATTCATTTCTGCTCACAGTGCTCAACACTGGCCCTTGTTCTTATTACTCATTATTGGTTCCAAAACACACTGTCTCAGTCAGTAACTGGTTGATTGTTACCAGCAGCATCCTGTAAACAGGAAAAGTAGTTAATTTCTGGGTCCTCAAAAGCCATTGAGTGTTACCTAGCAAACAGTACCGCAAATACAAATCCCTGCATTGCGGGAAGCACTGGGATTTTCTGGGTGGTCTGAAGGGAAGGTGTGCAGCAAATTTTACTGTCACAGCTATTTTGCACTTACAAGAGAACAGGTGCTACCACTGCTGTACAGAGGTTTTAATGCAAGGCGGCATTTGGAACCCTAATGCTTAAACATACTGTTACAAAGAGTTGATGAAAGACAGACTGGGAAACCTTTTCACTCTCAAAATGGATCAGAATGTAGAGCTGGAGGAAATTCCAGGTTGCCATGAAATAATACATGATAGGTAGTGAAATGCTGTTCACTTACAGTGAACAATTCCTGCTACATTCAAAAAAGGAGTGGCCAGCTCCTGCCTCATCTTTGCTTCATATTAATCCTGGGGCTCATGACTTTCGTGTCCTGAAATCTTGCTTCTTCAAGACTTAAAACATTGAGCCTCTCTGTCTGACCTGCACCTCCACTTTCTCCTTTTCAGGGGACTTCCAACCTGCTTTCTGCGGTCTTGGTTACTGATTTCAGAAGTAACAGAGGTAATATCTCACACTGTAGCTATGACTGGAGTAATATACCATTAAGCACATGCATTGCACTTAATTTTTCTGTTGAGTTAGCAATCAGGGAAATCCTCAGATCCTAATAGATGTGTAGTTCATGTACTGCTCTTTTCCCAGTGTGATACACCACTGGCTAATGTAGATGCACCTACTCAGAGCAGCCTAAACCCCAGAGGGAACCACTGTCACAGGCATGATAAAATGAGCTGAACAGAAACAAACTGGTTTGTCACGTTCTTTTGAAGGTGCTGTGGATCCTCCTTACTTAGCCCAGAGACAAATTCACGGAAGTTGATGAGCAGGTCTCCATTTTCATCCAGAAGCCTGAACAAGCGGGCAGCCAGGATATCTGAGTGAGTTCCACACGCCCAGGGGAAGAGGAGGGCAAACATGCCCTTGAACTGCTCGAAGTCAATGCGGTACTGCTCCAGGTAAGGCAGGCTGGGGTCGTGCCGCTCTGTGGCGTTGCTGTTGCCTCCCCAGTAGCAGCTGGTCAGGTGCTCTGCCTGAACAGAAGGTAAACACTGTGAGTTTATTAGCACCTCTAGAAACAATTCATTGCTCTCCGTGATACAAACAAATTCCAAACAACTCTTTCACGTGCATTCTTAAAACAATGCAAGGTAACAGATGGATTTCAATTTACCCAGCCCTTCTACTTCTGCAAGAGGTTTCTCCTCTAACCAGCATAAAAAGGCATCCCTCTATAAAAAAAAAAGCACAACTTTTTTCTGCCTCCCAAGCAGATGAAACATGAAAAACCCGTTTTGGCCAGAGGTGTGACTTCACAGGCTTGTGCTTATTCACCCTCTGCACCCTCATCACACAGTCAGGTCAGAAGTCTCATGAAATCTTTAATCATATCAAAATAGCTGTTTATTTGAAATATTTTTTTGTTGCACTGTAGATTCTCAAAAATATTGAATAATATACTATTCTTTCAGCCTTACTGAAATAAGTGGAGGCTCTGGAGCTGATTTTGGTAGAATCTAATTCAAAACAATTCAGAAGCTTAGAGAAAACGATCCTAGCACTGCACAGTGATCAACCACAGAGGACTGTGTGACTTTGACTCACTGATTTCATGGAAGACTGAAAGAAGGCACTGCAGGATTTGGACAAATTGGACTTGTCATTACAGATGAGAAATTCAAAAGAAATAAATTCTTTATTGTATTAAAAAAAAACTGTTATAACAAAACAGAAGAAGAAAGTATTTTAAGACATTGTGCATGAAGGTGAAGCTAAAGCATTTAAATGCTCGCCTTTAAATCTGTGGATCTAATGGCACTGCTGTTCAACCAATTTACAAAGACACATGAGTTTGTGACATTAAATTCCTATGTAATACATTAAAGCATTAACAATGGCAAAAATCAGCTATTGTGATATGAAAGTATCAACTGGCTGAGATAACAGAATAAACACATTTTTGTGATAAATTCCAAAACTTGTGTCAGGTAGAGAGAGACATATGTTTAGTTTCTAATGACTGATCAAAAGCCTCTGTCTATTCACTTTTTCATTTAATAGTTTTCATAAGTGCATACTTTTTTCCCATGGACAAATCATTCAGTGAATTAATCCTTTCCTGATGTTTTAAAAACTGCTTCAGATTTTTTTTTTTTTGTATATCAATAATAGAGCAGCTAATTCAAGTTTATAACAAGATACCCAATAATAACTGACAGGCTTGACTTGGTGCTTAGAAAAAACAGAGTCCCACATCAAAAAGGAACATTTACACTTCCTGGAGGCACATGATCTTATCTTCCCTTAGCTTTACCTTGAAAAGAGCATATAGTTCCTCCAGTTCATCGATCGTAAAAGAAGTCTCTGTCACAATAGTTCGTACCTTTTGAAACACAACATTAACAGTTAAGATTTGAAATCCACATCTCACTGAACAGCTAATTTAAATCTCAGAAATGACTGAACTTACTATTTGCAAAGAATATTATTTCAGTACTTACCACATTGCGCTTTGTAGTATCTTCGAGGGTTTGGATGACTTTCAGTCTTTGTTTGAACCTCATCTGTTCAATTAAATCTGCCCGGATACTTCCAAATTTCTTGAAAGACAGAAAGTAGTACGTGATTGTCTGTGTATTAATATTCAGAATATTTAGCTTGCCTTTAATGAATTTGAGAAATAAATTTAATCACGTAATGGACCACAAATGGAGCTGCTGTTCAGGCATTTTTTCTAACAATTACAAAGTTACAAAGACTTTAGAAATATTTCACTAGATTTTATTTTTCCCAAGAATTTAATTTGATTTGAAAGGTCTTTATTCCGTTTCAAACTCTCACATTTCAAACTGTAATCTCAGTAGTCAGAAACTTCTTGCTTGGCAAATCTCTATGAATAGATTATTTCATGACTCCTCCTGCAGAGTTTTTTTTCAGCCTGTCCTGGAATGTCTCACAACCACAACAGAAAGAGGATATCAAACTAACTTGATCTCGAATGATTGAGACAGTACAGCAGTCTTTATATTCCAAGGATCTGAAACCAAGTATCAAGAATGCAATTTCCACTAGGAAAATATTCTCTTTAATACCCAAGCCTTATTTTCAGAAGTTTTTTTGACAATGCCCCCAACAGTGTCAGGGTGCTCCTGCATACACTACAGACGCATCCTAGGGGGAAAACCTATTAGGAACAATATTCCATATTTTCATATGCAGAGAAAAGCCTAATCCCTAAGATTCATTTTTGTAGAAGTATTATAAGCAGAAGTTTCTTGCCATCCAAAACCCACTTGTAATACCTAGGAATGGACAGATCATCAGCAGGAACAGTAATGCCAGACATAACTGCACCACATGTAAAGCTATAAAGGGGTGGCAGGACACACTTTCATACAAGATGGATTCATATTCCCAGTGCAAGTGCATCTATGTAAGTAGGTCATAATTTGCTGGCACATTCTTGTAAGATAAAATTAATGCTAAAGCTGCATATCTATACAGGTGTTCACCTTTATCACGTACCTTGGGAGTAAAAAGATGCTTCATGTACTTTTGAGCATTTTGCAAATGAAGAAGTCTTTTGACAAAAATGGAATGTAGATAAACATTAATGAATATCAAGCATCACAGAAGTCACAAAACCTTGAAAAGACAGGCTTTTGTGGTTCTGAGACCACACCTATTCCAGTAATCAGAGTTTATTCACTGGTCTGGGGGCCAAATAAGAAGGTCTGTGCACATGCATTAAACTAAAACTCATGTAGCCTACAAAAAAGGAAGGTTGCAGGTGATTACCTTCTGGGAATGGCCCCTCGCCCACGCTAAGTTTCAAATTGTACAAGGAGTTGTTGGAAGGGTGTCACCTGTTCTAGGTCAAAACTGTATCAAACCTTTCCACAGGACAGACCTTTGAGTGTCAACTCTTCAGTTAAAATGGCCAAGATCCAGATAACACTGTACACTCAGCCGAAGTGTTGAAGGCCTATTTTTTTTCCAAATTACCTGACACACAAATCAAATGAGTTAAGGACATAACAGTTCTTAATAGGAGTTTACACTCCACTGACAGCTAGTGAGCTATGCACAGGCTTTTAAAACTGCAGTGATTATCCATTTCAGTCATTTCTACTTTAATTATTATGACCCCAGGATCTATGGCTTCTAAATTAAATGCAAAATTAAATGAAAAGTGGTTTCTTACTAAAAACTATTTTCAGTAAATTAAGAAATTACTGGCAGTGCAAAATGCACTTGTTACGTATATTGTCTAATTTAAAGACTGTTTCTCCTTTGAAAATAGGAAGTCTGCTCCGTATCATCACAGAGAGGGGTGCTAATTGCTTATTCACCAAAAATTCTTCTGCATCACTGCAGCTTTCACTGGAGACTTCTCATATACGCATCTAACATGATTATCTAGGAGCTGGGCAGTGTCAGAGCATGATGGAAAGCAGATTTTCATAAAACAATCCAAATATTGTGATTTTGCAAGTGCTGTCAAGTACTCAGACTCATCATATTCCCGTGACAAATATCATAGGACAGTGTGGAAGGGACAAGGTTTTCCCCTCTCCTTGGGGGTGGTGTGTGTATGCTTGAGGGAAGGCAAAGGTCTCCAAAAAAAACCCACATTTTCTTCAGCTGTAGGTCTCCCTATTTTTTTTTTAAACAGTAAATGTCTATAAGATTAAGAATAGATGTAAGTACTTTTAAACAGTTTAAATTCTAAAAAATAACAAAAGCACACTTAGTTGATATTTCCTTCTTCGTAGCGGTAACAAACCTAACAGTGAATTCCCAGCCCCGACTGCATATAACGAATCAAGAAACCTAACAGGTGTTACACATGCCTTAAAGTTTTTGAATCTTGATAGTTTATCAAAGTATTGTTGGGTTTTTTTTAATAATCAAATTTATTAACAACTCTCTTGAAAGTAATTCTGTCTTTGCAACCAGCTTCTGCTTTCCTCACAGTTCTTCACTCCCCATACTTCTTGTTTTGCCTAATTATACTGGAGTGCTGCTGGTTATTTATCTGGAAGTAGCTACAAGGTTCAGTGCCGCAGAAGCCCCAAAAAGAGAGATTGCCTCTGCACAGGGTCAGGTTATTCATCTTAGAGCAGCTAAGCCAATGCAAGCAGTCCTCACGGTGAGGAAAATGGAAAAATGCCAAGGAAACAGAATTTCACATAAATGCCCTCTTGCCCATTCTGACATTGTGGGAAACACAAGAATCATCCATCTACCCTGATAGACTTTTCCCTTCAGCACAGAATACACTAAGGTCTGCCTACTTCCTTATTGAACGTGATATGCTGATGCAACAGGGGTTTAGGGACATAGGAAGTGCCTTTGAAAAGGCCATGCTATTGCTAAGTGTAAATTGACTTCTTGAACTAAAATTACTCATTCACTCTGCATGTCAATGACAGGGAAAAAAGGCAATTAAGGAGAACAAATCTTTATAGTTTTTCCTTAATTTTTATTAAAAAATGGGTATGTCAGTGTAACCGTCCTAGAGGTATTTTAACTGATGGCTTTTTTAAAAATTTAAGGACACTGAAACCAGTCTGCAGATTTTAGTTGGTTTCGCAGGCTTTGTCCTGTGCTTTAGAGATACTAGTTATTATCAGCTCCTTTCACTTAGATTTCTTTTCTAGCTTTGGTGATAGCAGAGAATATAGTGGCCCAAGGTCATAATCAGCACTTCTTAAGAAAAAAAAATGCAAAAGAAACCAAGTTCTCCACTGATAACGGAAGGGTCTTCTGAAATCACACAGATTTCACTATTATTTCAGTTTGGAACAGCACAAGAGAGCTTAAATGAGATTTAACATTTTTCAAATTACAAGTTCAGTCTTTTGTTTGTAAATCACTTTTTGGTTGTGGGTTGCTCTCCTTTGAGGCCTCAGACTTCTCTATGGAACAGCTCCAATTAAAAGTTTTGGTTTAAAGAAGAAGAAAATCTAAGTCCTCTTTTTTGTCCCATTTCAGCCTTCTGAGATGAGTCTGCATTTCTTTTATGTTCTTTCTGTTTCAAGCAAAGCCAAACTACAGAGTATCAAATTCCTCTGTGAAGCAGAAGTTGTGTGCTTTGGCAAGTTCCTGTTAAGAAATCTCATCCTACCTCATAGGAAGACCTGATTAGTCTGAAGATATCCACCTCAGGATATGGCTCTACATCATCACTGAGCAGGGAGTGAAGGTGAGGAATGGGAGGAAGAGTGCTGTCCTTATTAGTTATGCTGTCCAAATATCTGGTGGGGAAAAAAAGTAAACAAATGAGAAACACAAGATAAATCTGTACCCACTCCCTTCTGAGGGTTAACAGCATAAGGGTTACATATCGATTATTACATGTAAAAATGATCAAGCCATTCTCTAGTAAGGTTATGCTACTGAAACGTATTATGAAAAAAATTCCAAAGTTTCAGCAGCATCTTGAAAACTAAAACACCACTACCAAACACAAGGAAATCAGAGGTTACACTAAACAGGATTAGTTCCTATTAAATTACTCAAGCCACTTTATCATCCTCCTGTTTCACTGAAATCTATTTGTTCATGATCCTACCTAATTCTTCAGAGTTCTACTTAGTCTATTCCCCAAACAATTTTCCTTGACATCAAATCTTTTTCTTAGTAACATTTAAAAGGTAGCAGGCTGAAATAACAAAACTCATGTAATCCTCAAAAACAAGGAATCAAAACAAATTTCTGTAACCAGGTTTGGGAAGTTTATTTTAATGTCTTGAAAGAAGAATTTATAACTAGTTGGTCACTTACCATTATTTCAAGATAATATAAAAAGAGTTCCTTATGTGGATGGAAGGGGACTAACAGCATGTAGAAGATTTACATGTATAGGACGGGTTTAAATTTAGTATTTCAACACAGAATACAAATCAGAAAAGCAAGCAAAAAGAAAACCAATATGAAGATACTTAATTTTCTGTAATAAATACCTTCCCAAGACTGTCATGGCTTCTCCATCATCTTTACAGTTAAGCAGCTTGTCTACATTAGCTTCGAGGACAGCAAGTGCTAATTGAAATATCACCTTTATTCCTTCACAGAAGAAACAATCCACAACCACCACTGCACTTTCAAATGGCATTACACTGAGGAAAAGGGTGAGGAACCAGGACAGGGAGATGGTGGAGATTACACCCAAGTCCTGCATGCAGTCATAAAGCTGTGGAATGTAATCACGAGCCAGCTCTTCAAAGACACCCTGATCCACCAATGCTCCTGTTGAAGATAAATAAGGTTGAACAAATTCAGCAGCAATGGACACATTGCCATTTAGGGAAGAAAAAATATCTACATATTCTATATATACAAATAAAAAGCCTAAGAATATTTTGCATGGTGCTTATGCACATTTTCTCACTTTCAAGTAAGTAACAGATTCTGTTACACTACTGAGCTGTACATACAAATTAAACTGCAATAAGTTTTTTTCTGTTTTAACTGTATACTCCATAATAAATAAAAAAAGATTAATCTGGTCTACCACCACAGCAGAAATTAAATGGTGGCTAGATATTACTGTTACTAATTGGAATAAGACCTCAGCATCAGCTGTTGAACGAGGCCAGGGTGACTGTGAGGGTTTAGACTTACTCCAAGGGAACACCATGTTATACATTCCTGTACTACAACATCAGTGTTTTAACCAGGCCAGGAAGAATAATTTCTAAGGCTGAGTATCTCAAGTATTTGTGAGATAAAGTAAAAACAGTTTCCATGATAAATTGAAGTTACTCACTTCCACATACACAAGGAAACTTAACTGACAACAACAGATTTCACACAAAGATGTCTAGTGCAAACTGCTAAAGCTCCTGTTTCCACCTTACCTTGAACAGCTAACTGGGTCTTCTAAAATTCGAATTTTAGCCTCCCATCTCTTCTTAAAAATCTACTTTGTTTAAGTCCACTTTAGAATGCCATCTGATCCTAAGTAAGTGATGAGCTATTAACCACAACAGTACCTCTTTAGGAAGTTGCCTTTATTCTCCTAAGCAAGCTGCCTTGTCACTAGCATGTAGATACATTTACCCATATATTTGTTTCAGTACAAATGCCGCCAATTAATTTGGTTATTTTTTGTAGCGTCATTTCAAAAATATCCCCATAGCATACCAACAACTCTCGTGTTGTAGTAGTCAGGCAGCATACGCTCACACAGAGCCACCAGCAGCCAGAAAGCTTCCTCCTCTTTTGCATAAAGGAGGAGCACTGAAGTGACAATATTCATAGCCTAAAAGAAAGATAAATACAATTATTCAGTATCCAGCACCATACCAGGGCACATAAGTGGCTTGGAAATTAGTTACATTCCTCCCTGCAGATCCCAAACGGTTCAAGTATTTCCCTGTAAACAGCAGTGTTCTCCCAGTGCTCAAAGAAAGGCTTATGAGCCTCAAATCACAATCAATTATTAGGTTTTTCTTTAGTTTTGTTGTTGTTGTTTTACTGGGGGGTTTTGTGGGTTTTTTTTGGGTTGGTTTGTGTTGCAGATCTTTTTCAAGGTATCAAGATTTTTTTTCCTAATCAAAGGCTGACTCAGGTCTGCAAGCATCCCTATTACACTGATACTGATATTCTGCCTTGGGTGCTCTTGGGAAATCTGGATCTGGTGCAGCCAAAACACCTCCCACAGCACCAGTGATGTTCCTGAATTCTCAGTGTAGCTGGACCAAATCTCAAGGTTGTGAATTACTGTGACAGTTTAGGGACCAGAATTGAAGTGTCTTTCTACCGCTCCTCTGTTAAATAATCTTTACAAATGTTGTAGTGATTACCTAGTACTACATTTGTTACTCAATAATTTATGATGGTATCTGTTAGAATTGCTTGCACTTACTCACGTTGTATCTAGAAGTCTTAACAGCCAGACATTAATCAGGCTTCTCAGTACTAATGAATTTAGGTCTCCTCTTTGCAAAAGTAGGTAGGAAGGCAAAAAAAAGGCCCAGGTGATAAACCAAAATTATATGGCAAGAAAGAATGCTTTAGGACCAGAAACTGAAGTGACCTGAATTATGGGCGTAAGAACCTCAAACCCATACACTGGGGTCAGCATTAACTCTACAGATACATCGTTGGGTGGGACGCACAGTGATATCTCCTAGAATGCTTTATTTTTTGCCAAGTGTTTGGGGATTTTTGCTTGGTTTTTTGGTTGTTTTCTTTCTTTTAGTTTTGTTCAGAATGATTGCATGGCATCATAGAAAGAGGAAAGGAGGTTCTGGATGGTTATTATAACACACTGAATAATAATTCATTATAAGATTAATAGATAAAATACATAAAAATTTAGGACTGAACACAAAGTGTTTTGGTTTTGAGGGGATTTTTTGTTAAAAAGAAAAGAACCTTTCTTCAGGGTCCATTTGTCATTTTCTGTAAACAGCTCTGTTATCCTCTGTCCAGTTTCTATATATATAAGCAGCAAATATGCTTACAAAAAATATCTCTCAGCATGTGCTGCTAATGCTGCTGTTAGAGCAGGTCCTTGTGTGACATCCCTCTGGCCTCAGCATTGCTGCCTCTTTGCAGCACTGAGCTGTGAGCTCACAGCTCCATCCACATCTCGGAGTACTTCACACAGCCAAACATTTACATGCATGACTGAAGAAACAGGACCGCAAGGAAAGAACTGGAATTGCAGAGAATGAAGGAGTGCAGGCTATTTCAATTACCTGACAATATCCTATGTTTGGATTTCTGAAAGCATAAGCTGTCAAGACTCTCCTTAGAGCAGCAATACCCATCTCATTCTGGAATGCAGGGTGTTCTGGAAGGGAGCGGTGCAGATCCCTTTCTATCTCTTCTGTAGCAAGATTGTATTTTCCCATTGATTTCTCCACTAGGTCCTCGTAATAGCCAGGATGAGTGGCCATTTCATTAATGGCTCCTAGGAGTGGGAGAAGGGTATTAAAACCAGGGGGAAAAGGAAGGGTTAGTAAGTACAGTATCCCAACATGATGATCTGCTACCTTTTCATACTGAATGTCACCAAGAACTTTGAAAATAAATATGAAATATTATTTCTGTAGAGGTGGTTAAAAAAAAAAAAAGGATGTGCTTAGGTGATTACCACTTCTTCCTGTCTTCTCTACAGGCATTTTTATAATGAAGTTAAAATCTCTCTCAGCCAAAACAAAACACAAGGCATGAAGAAAAACCAGCTGTGCAGTCACATGGTATCATGAGCTCCCTCTGCAGCTGGTTGTGGGTTTGGTTATCCCAGATAACTCAAACTTGTTTCTGAGAAAGCTACTTGCCCTGAGGAGAGAGTAGATTAATGTTTGGTTGCAGAATGTATGATATGTCAGCCAAAAGCAAGAGAAAGAAACTCATGAGCTCTATCCCTACTTTTGAAAATGACTCTGTCATCTTTTACAGGGCATTCAGCCTCAGGGTCAGGGATACCACTGCATACTCACAGAGTTGCTATGAGATTTTACTACTGACTTTACAACTTCTCTAGAAATGAAAATCAAGTGTCAGTGGCACAAAGTAATGTACATGGAAAATACAAGTTATAGATACATATAGAGAATTGGTCCAAACTAGCTGTTAATAGGACACAAAACAAAGCTGTGCATTCCTGTATTTTCTGAAAACATTTCTTTCATGCCCAGCAGCAAAGAGAAGATGTACATGACTATGTATTACTAGGGAAGAAATAGAAAACAAACTCGAAAGCATCATTAGGTCATCAGATACAGACGCTGGTGTGCTCTTATCCTAAATGGTGTGGGTAGCTGTGGTAACTATCTTGGGGAGGATAGAGCTAAAGAAGATATATGGTGGTAAGTTACGAAGAAAGCCTGAGATAGGATTGATATAACTAGTAATAAAATTAATAAAGTTCCTCAACTTAAAAAAAAACCCCTAAGAGGACACAGATCTAGAGAATCCTTTATGGCACAGAATCATGGACTAATATTTTCCTACCATTTTTCACATAGTGGGAGCACCTAATAAAATGTTAAAGTAGCTTTTTTTTAATTATTAACAAAAAAAAAAAAGATAGTGGCTCCATGCAACATGCCTAAACTTTGGAATTCCTTGCAACAACTTGCTGTGAAGCCCAAAAGTTTAACTGGATTCAGAAATTATTAAATAAATGAGAATTAGGCTTGCTGGTGGCTGCTGAAACTCTAGAAGGCCCCTATACTGCTGGTTCCTGGTAACAGAGGGTGCATTCTGCTTTTTTTATATTCTTCCTTAATTATGTGAGCCTGTTTGAGAATGGGTTTTGCTGGTCTGAACAGAAATGTTGTCTAAACCTGTCTGGTGCCTGCTAACAATCGCAGCCTTACTTACTCCAAATATTTTCAGACACTTACTATGTGCACCTTTAATCACCTTTGAAATCCTTTCTTTGCTCATGTTTTTGCTTATATCCCACAGACACATTCAAATGAAAACCCACCTGAAAAGAGCAGCCAAAGTTCCCCTCTCATGCTTTCTGGAATGCCCTTTAGCACAAGGTCTCTGGTTTTCTCTGTACGATACATACAGACCCCTTGGCCATATTCAGCAAAATGAATCTTCCAGGCCTGTTCCTTCAGGAACTCCTTGGCCTAAAAGCAAAGAAAGGCAGGCATAAAGATGCAGCTTCTTTCTAATACTCTGACCCACTAAAATCTTGAGTGCTAATAAGCCTGCAATGTTCTAACTTTCCAAGTGAGCAAGAAATAACTTGGCTACAGTCCAGTTACCTTCTTAATGGGCTGCCTCCTCCCATTTCCTAGTTTCTATGCCAGTAGACCTTGCTGTTAAGAGAAGCAGTTACACTTAAGAGCAGGAATACAGCCCCTCCTTGATTTACATCCAACTTTGCTTTTATGTCGTGAAATTATTTGTATTGGTAAAACAACATGTTCAACCCTTTCCTTCTGTGAAAAATATTGCCTCCTAACTGTCTGGCAGAACGAAGCTCTTCTGGGTCAGAACCACAGGTTTTAAAGGAAACATAATATAACAGCCTTTTCAGTCAGGTGGAGCACTCAGAGGTGTATTTTACCAGCTTAGGGTTGAACTCCTCGGGTGACCTGCGCCGATACATTGTCATTAAAGCTTGAGTTGCTGTTGGAATGCCATTGTCATTGAGGTTGAATTGGCGCTCTCCCTCTGACTCAGAGCTCAGGCTTTTGTGAGGGCTGGCAGAAATTAAACTACTTGACCTTGTAAACACCTGTAAAGCAGTCACAAGTAATACAGGCATGAGGATGAGCCAGAATCTGGACTTTTTACTTAATTTTACTTCGAAATTTATACACGCTAACAGTTAACAAAAACATGAATAATGAAATAGCTTCAAGTTTCTCAATAGTTTTCCTGAAACACAAACAAATTCTAGAACTAGAACTGCCAAGGTAACATTAACCTAAAGTAGCCCTGGGCAACTGAACCAGCTCCTTTGGTCTGTTAACATCACAGGACCATTAGATTGTGATTTAGAAAAAAAGGATTTTGAAGAAAAAGGATTTTCTGACTTCTTGAACAGCTTTCAAACTACATCACAGTAAAATCTCAGAGAGCAGCTCACACCAAACGCCTGAAATTGCAACTAGTACTAATATTACATGTAGTAAATGCTTGCAATTATTAATTTGTTTTTATAATTCAGTAAGTAGAATACTTAGATCCGTTTAGGGCGGAAGTTCCAGCACTGTACATGCCTGTGTGTTCTGGTATACAACAACACAGCAATTATACCTCACCATCAACAAAGCAAGCAAAAAAATTCTTTTAAGACACGCATGGCAAACATGGTAGGGCTACTCAGGACAGTACTAAGGTATGGCTTAGTATAGACTTGGAATGTGAGAATTACCTACATAAAACCAAAATGATACACCACAAAAGCCTTTTCTGCTTTGAGATATGAACTACTAAACTTTGCTGGGTTTAACAAAACTGATGAGGTTGTTACATGAAGCATTTGAATTTCATACATAAAAGCTGGAATTCAGCAGAAGGCTTGACATTCAAAGTGCCTAAGGAAAGTGTATCTAATAATATCTTTTAAAAGCCATTTATTTTGCACACATAAATAAGGAGGTTGTTCAAAACACGGTCAATTTGATGTCCAGGACCAGGCTGTTTTTTTTCTGTCAGTTCAAATGTTCCAAAGTTCACTAGCAGTGCATGTGCAAACCTGCTCAGCTGAGACATTGTTTTCAGAAGAATCAAAGGATGGGATTTAGCAGCTAAAGTCTTGAATAAAAGGAGTTTCATACAAACTGATAATTTCTTCAAATTATTAAAATTCCAGAATTACATTTGAGCTGGACAAGTAAATAGATATTAAAAGTATTATTCAATTAACCAGTTAATCAACTATGAAGCTTTCCAACAAGATAATTGTAATTTCAGAATGAGGCAGCAAGAATTAGAGTAGCTCTTCTTCAGCAATGATGATTTCTCTTAGGTTTAACATGAAAATCCTAATTTATTTTAGGATTTTACATATTTTAGGATATTACATATCCTAATTGACAAATTTTATCACTTCAGCTCAAAGGCATTAACACAAAAAAGGTAACATTTCTGTGCACAAAGATTTAGCTTTACAAAAACTTAAAGGTGTTTCCTGGCTCCTCTCTCCCCACACCAGTTAAAATCCCCTTCTTCTAGTTATTATTAATTTTTAATGTTCCTTCACATACCTCATCATCTGAGCTGATATAGCTTCCAGAAATATTTTTATCCAAGTATATTTTTGAAGTGGTTTGTTGCAGAAAGTCTGAAATCCTCTGTACGAGAAAGTCTCTGTCTTTCAAGTTGGCAAAGAGGAACGTCATTCTGTTTTTCGTGCTGATTGACAGTGGGCTGGGCAGCACACTGGAGCTGTCTGCCTTTTCCACTATTGTCACCTAGGGAGAAACAGTTGCTACAGCTTAAGATCTTTAGTTAATCAAGTTGCTTGGTCTAAGAAACCATCACAATACAATAAACTCATGTTCCTTCTGCCCTATAACAAATTCGTATGGACACCCCCTGCCAGAAAACATGGTTTGCATACAAGGACTTACAAGTCTGAAACATGAAGGCTGTCACCCATCAAACAACTTCAGTACATTCTCCAGTAAAACTCCCCTGCACTACTTAGTTTATTTTCCTCAGGCTGTATTTTAAAAGAATCAGCAAAACAAAATTTCATCTGTGGGACACAAATCTATCAGTGTTTTTGTAGGATTTCCAAATCCCTCTCCTGCTTCCACACATCAGCACAGGCTGAACCCACAGAAACTTTTGCTTACCTTTTACTGCCAATACATGTGAATAAACAGTTTTTGAGATGACACTCCTGTATGACTATATTCTAGTTGCATACTGTGGTAACAGTTGCATACTGTTATTTTAACTGCATTTTCACAGTACACAGAAACTTGCAACAAAGGGAAACTAACCCCATGTCTTCACTTACAAAGGAAAACATCTAACCTGGGAGGTGGAGGCTTCCGTTTGGCTTTCAGTTGTTAGGGAAGTGGTCACTAATCTAACTGAACTCCAACCTGTACACAGTACTCATACCACAGTCTACTGAGTACAGGGAACCAGTTAGTTCCCTGAGGTTTCGGTAAAGCACATTAACACAAAGCACTCTCAGGGATAAGTCATACAGTGTTGATGAATTACATAACAGTTGTGTGTTCTAAACATTACCAACTATTAGCCTTAAAAACAAATCAATCCATCAAGTTTGTGCAGCTCATACATTGAACAAAACACAAATCACAATTGTAAATACTTTTAACCACTGCTTTACAGCTTCGGATGATTTCTTACATAATGAAAACTGACTTACTGCCTTCAGAATAGAAAGTGGCACATTTAATTTTGCTAGGACATTTACTTTTTCTCCTTTAACCCTTTTTAAAACAGAAATCGATGGTAAGACACGAGTGTCATAATATTAATAGCGCTCCAGCTAAATGGATAGGGTAACCATTTTTCACGCATTTTCTTTGAAGATTTATACACTACAGTGGACTGCTCAGGTGCTAAACCACTTCTCTGTTCTCCTCACTTCCTTTTATTTTTCTGTTAACTACAAATCTACTAGTTATTTGTTAACTTAAAGGACTTCACTTAGCATATTGAAATAAAACATATTGAAATCAGCTAAAAAGTGTTCCATATGTTTTCTGTTCCACTTCAAAACTGAGTGCAATCAGCACAAAGGACAGAGAAGTTCTAAAGGCACAGGACAGACATTATTAAAGCAAGCTTAATTATAGCACTGCTATAACGAGAGCTGATATCCATTTATTTCCTATTCAATAGAGACAAACACATCTGAAGTGCTTTGTTTTGGAGAGGGCACCTGCTGTAGGTGCAGTGAGCAATGCAGTCAGCCACTGAAAAATATCTTTCCTCATCATAATTTCTGAATCAATGCTTTGTTATTGTCTCATCTGTCAAAACACCTCCAGTATATTGCAGAATACTGGAGTTAAGTTAGGCTCTTAACCCAAAGCTTTAATCAAATAGAAAGCTTTCCTTTAATTACTAATGGAGCAGTTGTTCCAAGGATTGGCACTATCCCCTGGTTTACTGCTCTCCTTGCTGGTGCTGAGACTTAAAGCTGTTCACACAGAAGCACTTATTCCCTCAGCTACTTCTTTCTCTCAAAACTTTAGAGCTGCTCTGAATTCTGTGCTGCTGTGACTGTGGTTACCAAAAGCAGTTGCTGTATCTGCATCCAGGAAAAGAGGTCCTGCTAAATGAAGACTTTGCCCTCCTCCACCACTTTACCTGCAGGACTGCCATTCCCTTTGATTTCCAGACAACAGTGCCACCGTAATTGAATGTCTCATCCCAAATAACTAAAGCCATTGCAATATGCTGCTGAGAAGCTGTACTTCAAATATTCTGAACAAGTACCATTTCACTCTTAATGATTTGTGGGGGAAAACAGCGCCCTGAAATATTCCATGGTTCTTCAGTCAAGCCAAACTGTCCTTGGTTACATCAGCTTTGCTACTACTTCCAAAACTTACTTTACACAATTTTCTAGTAACCCACAAATCAAGTCAACCATGAAAAACCTCCCCAACATAATTATTTTTTTATTGCATCAAACAAACTCTTCTTACTGAACATCTGCTTTAAGTAACCAGCTTTAAAAAGGGAAACCCACCAACGTGAAAAATGCCGACAAAATATTTTCCATATACAAGAAAAAACAATTGCAAGTCTGTGTGAAGAGGTAATTCAAAATTTTAAGACTGTGAATATTTTCCATCTGACAAAAGCAAATCTTATCTAACAGATTCTTTAACAGAGTTTCCACTCATCAATCTAAGAAGTTTCACCCTCCACTCTTCCCTGTGAGGCACAGAAAATGTAAAATTGGGCTGTAAATCAGAATACAAGTTATGAGAGAGGAAGAACTCACAAAGGTTATGAAAACTGATGAAAAAACTCCCTGTGAATTTTAGTAGTAGGTACTGTGAACTAAGATATACAGTCATTAAATATTACTTAGAACACATCAGATCAGCATGCTCACAAGAGATTGAAAGGATGAAAGAGGTTTTTCTCAAAAAACAATCAAACAAATGAAACAAAAATTAACAATAATTAAAAAATGCTACCAAAATAATAAAAAAATTCAAAGCTAGGCTGAAATATCCAATAAGATATTACTTTATTACTTGCCCCATAAATTTAAAAATACAAATATTTACCTCTCGAAGAGGGATAATAAGGCTGCACAAGTTCTCTTCTTTACTAGTAAAGCAAATGTAGTTTGTAGAAACAAACATCTGACCCAAAATATGCATTTTGTTGAATGGAGTCCAGAGAGTACAGTCTGTGTGTCCATCTAACTTCTCATCCTTGGGAAGTCGGAACAGTGCACGGTATCTCTCGCTCTTTGCTCTTGCATCAAGATCCCTAAAACACCCACAGAAAGATTTTTTTGTTTTAAGAAATATATAATACATTTTAAGATATATTTCATGCAAATCATTGCAAGTCCCTGCAACATAGAATTCAGCTAAGCAAGGAGTGTACGGCAAAAAGGTGGAAATAGTTTACATATAGGGGAAATATAGTCTTCACTTTCAGAAGGCTCTAAAACTACGTGAAGAAAAAACCTGCCATGAATGACTTAGATATTCATCCTGACTTCTCAGAGAGGAAAGACTGAGTGATCCCAATATCTAGCCCTACTTTCTGAGAATATATACAGAGAATCCATTTTTTTGCTAATAGTAATAAAAATGCTTCTTTGAGGTTTATTTATTAACACAATGGAAGCCTTAGGGCTAGAGTTTTTTAGCAATTTCAAGACTTAGTCTCGACAACGTATTCACTGCGAAACACTCAACAGTAAGAAGGACAAACAAAAGTGATAAAATGCATGTCAGATGTCACTAAGTAATGAGAAATATAAACAAGCACTAGCTATAATTCTGTATGGTTCACTAACATTCACAATACAAAGAAAAATTTTAAAAGAAACTAACAAGCTGAAGTATGATGCAAAAGTAGAAATATTTTCCAGATAACTTTTCGTCCCTTAGAATTTTATGTCAATTTTTGTTTCGCTATTACCTAAACTAAGTTCTAGATAGAATTAATAGTCTAGGGTGATTTCTCAGTTCCAGTGATAAGACCAAGTATGAATGTTAGGCACATTTCTTAATAACAAATAAATCACTTTATTACCTTCCCCTACTGACATAAAATGGTCTTACAACAGATACCTAAATGCAGCCAGTGTCTGGAAATACACCAAAGAGCTTCTGAACAAATGAGCATTTGGGTCTAGCATGTTTATTTTTGCATCATGTTTGTATTCAAGTGTTTTCCCTTTCCTATTTCAACAAGACACCAGGTAATTGTATTTAAAATAATTACTCACATTTTTCCACTGCTTGAATCAATCATTCCTTTTGGAGTCACAGTAAACGGCAGAAAAATTAGAAAGCTTTTGGAAAAAAATCCTGCGTGTAAAAGGGCTGGGGAAGAACAAAAGAGTAAAAGCCAGTGCTACCTACCGTTTTAGAGCAGATACTTTTTTTGGGGATTTCTTTTTCAGTTTGGGTAATGACCTGTCTTGCTCAAATCCTTCATTGTCCAAAAGCTGTCGCATAGCTATATTGGCAAGCTGTTCCATTAATTTAAATGTCTCACTGATATTAAGGAATACTGAGAAGAAATGTTCACTTGACCTTGTGCTCACTTTGATCATATCAGGAAACAGCAGTGTAGCATTCTTTTCAAGTTGAGTGATATCAACCCAGCGGATAACTAACTTTGCTGCACAGGAGCAAACAAAGAAACCAAGATTCAGTACAAAAAAGAGGATATTCAGGAGCTTTTAGCTTCCTCTTCCTATAAAATGCATTCAGCTGACATTTTCTTGCATCTTGAAAAGTTGGGAGCACAGCATAAATAGACCCAGTTTGTACAAACAAACCACTATGACCTGACAAACAGCAGATAAAAGAATTTAAATATCATTTACTTCATTTACAGAACACCACACAAGCATTACAAAGCTAGGTGAGCTAACGTGACTTATCACTGTCACTGCACTTGCTCAGACTCTGATGTCCTCTTTTCCTACGGAAACACATCAGACAAATAACACATTGTGTTATTTTTATACACTAAAAAGTTTCAAATATTACAGCCAATATTACAAATATTATTTATCTTTGGCTTTTCTTCCAACAGCAATGCAAGTGGTGTCCTTAAAGCAGGGGCTAAATCCCAGGACCGAACCATTGCCCACAACCAAACACTGTTGAATTGTTCACCTCCCCCCTGCTTTGAATTAACTCCCTGTAGAACAGATCGGTTGTATCCACACTATGCACTTCTTTATTCTGGGTCTCCTCTGAGACCTTTCTGATGTTCTGGCACTGTACAAACATAGATGCGTCATTTAAGGTTGGAAAGTCTGCCAGAGTACACTGCAGGATTGTGTAAGAGAAGAAGGAGCCAGAATTGGTGTGATCTCGTCCCTATTCCCTGTTGGGCACAGTCCCTGAGGTGAACCATGTCTCTAGACAATGCCAGGTACTGTTTTACAGAGAACTACTTTGAGAAAGACAAAACAAACAAGGGAACAAGCGCACAGTTAAGCAGTGTGACAGATCAGGGAATTGCTCCCTGCTTCTCTTTTCCTCAGCAGTGTCTTTGTACCCTCAATGATCGGTGCATGAACAGTGACAAACCACAGGAGATTTCCTAACAATTTTTAGATGCATAAATTACCATTCCACTGAAAACATACCTTCCCTGCCCATGAGGAAAGAGTAAAAGCAAAGGTGATTAATGCTCAGATACACCCAGCCCTGACGGGGAACCTTCCCCTTCCAGTAACTGCAGGAGTAGTAGTTCACTAATTTCTCTTCTTCTGGCATCCCAAACAGTTTGTGAAATTTCACTATGGCTTCCTTGAATTTTTCTGTGTCGTCATCCTCTTTGATGCCATTGATTTTGTTGTACTCAGCAATGATGCCCTGGTAGGGAATGAAAGAAGGACACATGCTGTTAGTGGCCATGGGCTATCAGATATCATAATTCCCACTGCTGTCCAGGCTACAGGCCACAACAGTTATTGCAATGCCAAGGAAGCCTTTCAGTGAGCTCTTATTGTTCTGCTCATCCTTTGTCTTATGTAGTTATTTACTTTATTCACAGCTTTCTTTCTGATGACCTTCCTCCCTACCATGCCCATGGCAAAAGCAACCAAACACCAACCACTTGCCAGTACCTTGTTTTAAATTAACCAGCCTAACTCAAATACTCTTAACAGCTCTGTGAAGCACCTACAATCTGTAATACTTTCCTCTTCCATGTAAAATATGCTCCCTGGGAAGACAGACATAGGATTTTACATGAGATTTTTCTCAAGGGAAGGAAAAAAGTAAAAGGGAGAAAAGGAACTGTTGTTCATCAGGGAAAATATTAAATTACTTCTATGACCCCTCTTATTGGACCTTGAGCAAAGGAGGGCAAAAAGGGCAGAAAAAAAGTTTAAAAAAACCAACAGAAATCTTCTTTTAGATTAACTAATAGGATGAAAAAAACTTTCCCACTTTCAGGTGCAAATGACCTTCCTGAAATCTGAAGTGGCAACAGGTAAAAAGATGGGTTTTGATATCTCAAAGACTAAGATTCCTTCTGCTGTATACTGAAGCTCTGTTTTATTCACTTATTTTCCCAAACTCCTTTACAATCATCTCTATTGTCTTTTGTATTAAAGGTATAAAATGGAAAGTGACTATTTGCCTTCAATTTGCTCTACATTTACATGAAGAGCAGACTATAAGACAGAGAACCATCGTTCACATTTAGTATTTATCCAACTCTAAGAAGTTACAATTTCCTTAAAGGATTATACTTCACAACACAGATTATGTCTTCACATATAAGGTATTTCCATGACCATCTAGAGCCCTCATACCTGATTCACTGGTAAAACACAAGCAACTGTGGGATTCTTAAGAGAGCTGACTTTATATATTAAGTGTTAAGAGGAGTGAGACAAAGCCAATGCTTTGAACACACACCCAGTAAATATGGCAGTTTTGCTTACAATCAATCTTTTACCAACATATTTATTTTTAGATAATTCTTAGTACAGAAAAAGTACTTTTTACCAGTATAGCTATTATCTGTCCTATAAAAAAAAAATTGAGAAAACAAACACCCCCCACTTCCCACCAAGCAAACAAATCAATGAACCAGCAACCCCTAACACCTATATGAAGTGTCAGTGCCAATACTACAGGATTTAGCTGCACAGAAGAGAGGAAGGAGACATTATGAGTGCATTAAAATAATTAAAACTAAGCTTTGCACTGGAAAAACACTTGCGTAGACAAATGTCAAAGTTTAGGACAGTCAACAGTGCAAGTAATTTTAAAACCTACAATGCTTGAAGCTCTGCCTATATATTTATATAGGGATTTAAAAAATCACACTGCTGTAGCTATGAGCACTAATCCCAGTTTCCATGATTTTTATACACATGTTGCTATTTAGCATCTGATATTCCTTCAAAAATGTAGAGCAGCCTGGGGACTACCAGTTCCAATTAGTTTCAAATGCACATCAGTTTTCCTTCTACAGTCATATTTATCATTAACATTGATAGTGATATATATACTACCTGTATTTTTCCTCTGACAAATGTATTTATGTCATTCTCATTTTCAAAGATGGAAAGAGTTTGCAACAAATTTTGCTCCAGCCATTCCCAGTGTTCAGTGATTTCCTTCCTTGAGCAACCTATATAAAAAGAAAACAAACCAAAAGTCACAAAAGAAATAATTCACCAGTATCAATGTCCTTAATGTATTAAAAAACCCAAAACTCTAAGAAAACTTGCCAGTAAACTGGAGATGTACTATTTCATTAGATGCTGTCCTTCTGGAAATTCCAGAATTTTCTCCCATTGTATTTAATTTAACAAGTCAAATGAAGGCAACAGAATGCAACATTCTGTGCAACTTCCAGGGGAATTTTGCAATTCTGGTTGTAGTACAGATACATAAATTGTGTTTCACAACAGCCTGCATATGTAATCAATATTTCAGAACCACAAATGATCACCACTGCTGCTTCTCCTTAAAACTACTGGATGCAACCAGACCTGTCTGGAACTCAAGGTGGTCTGAACACTATTTTATTTCTTGTTGGCTTTTATACTTCTGTAAAAAGCAATGATGAAATGCATGAGCTACGTATATAAAACTAGACTGTCATCAGAGAAATTGCTTAGCTTGTAAGAGCAGTGACAAGCAGCACGGACACACTACCATGATGAATTATTTCTTAAAGCTGTCTCTTTCTGGTTTGTGGTTCACTAGTTATTTTTCATCATTTCTTATGGAACTGCTTTGGTTGATTATTCTCAACCTGTAACAATACATCTGTTTTTTCCCACTGCTTTTTTGTCTCCATTATCTTACTATATACTCTCCCACTCTCCCCTGATCATGCAATCAGCCCAAAACCTACACCCCAATTCTCAACAATTCATCATTACAGGTTAGGTCTTTCTCTTTGCTTTATTCACTCAAAATCAAAATACCCATTTGCTGCAATGTTTTAAATTACAGGTTATTGTATCTCTGTTACTGGAAAATTTTTGCCTATCAGATATTAAAAGTATTCACCACCTTGCCATCACTGGCCTTTTAGGCAAATTGAGCAATACCTCTGACTCCCAGGGAAGGGGAAAAAATCCAATGTAACAGTTAAACCACTACACTTTGGCATAAAGAGCCTTCAAGACTAGCAAGAAATAAAAAGGAAAATAGCTGCAACTGCAACAAACTTGCATGAAAATGCATACAATCACCATTACCACAAAAACTCTACAGCAGTTCCATACCTGAAAACACACAAACCCACTGTAAGAATGACAGATTTGTAAAGTGGAGAAGGACCTAAAAAAGTTGTTCATTTACAAACAGAGTTTACATATACCACCATTTCCCCCTTAAACTGAGCACTAGCAGACTGGGGGGGGCAGGCACTGGCATGGGACACAGCAGGGCTATAACAATATGAAAGGCTGATTGTGTACAACATTTTGCATTCCTAGACCATTAATATGCTTAAAATTGTTCTTGAAAGGTTACCAATAACAACTCTCCAGAAGACAGAACTCTAAGCTGTGACATATTTAACTCAACACTGCACTGTTAACTGGCTGTTAACGAGCTCCTCTCCAGAGCTATAATGCTTCAGATCTACCAGCAAGAGTTCTCATATGGCCTAGACCCGTAGAGTTATTATCCAAGAAAATTCACATCCAAATCTAATTATAAACAAATCTGGGGTCTAAACAGTCAGTTTAGAGCAGAAAAACCCCCTTGGATTACTTTCACCCTCAGAATAGTCTTGTACTGAGCAAGACCAAATGTCATAAACCATGAAACAATCCCATTTCTTTGAGTCACTCTCTACAGCTACTTACTGAAGATGGAGATTATTTCTTTATTGAAGGCAGAGAAGAAAAAGACAAATTGCTGTAAAAATAAGAGATTACAAGTACCAAATAACCAGTATTCTACCCTTAGGGAACAGGGAAGGACAATGCAGGACAAATCAGTCGCATAGCTAAATGCAGCCAAAGCCCTTAGTAACCTGTATAATTTTAACAACCCTTGAGCAGTTCAGAAGGAATTGCTTTAGTTGCAAATTCATAAAATAACCACAGCACAGAGCCTTAGGGAATGCTGGGCTGCTCAGCTTCAAGGCTGCATAGATATTTGCTCTCTAAAATTTTACCTCCCTGTAAGTTCCATGCTATTCCCTTCAGGTGACATGATTATGCTAATGCAGTCTTAAAATTTAACAAAAAAAACTAAGCCACCAACCAGGTATTAGGAAGCTAAAAATTCAAGGAACACTCAATAAAATGGAATCACAGATATACACATTAACCATATGAGCAAACTCAGTTAGGGCTAAAATTCATAACTGAAGAGCATGTTTATTAATACTAGCTTAAATATAGACAGAGTATTGTATTTCTACATAAAATCCACAATATCTGTCTCAGAAGGGAACAAGATTCTCACAGCTCAGCAGTGCCATAAATTTCTACATGTATGGTACATTTATTTATTCTGAGACCATAACTCTGCCTTTCATTTTATGCCCCTGCTTGTCTTGAGGACACACACTGTAGGTATAAAATTACAGTCATTATCTATAAGTGTCATGCAAAAAAACCTAAAGAGAAGTCACATGGCCTATTTCCAAAGTCTTAAAAATTATTTCTGAATATATGCACAGTACAAGGATCTTTGAAGAAACATTGTTTTGTTGAGAGCTTTGTGATCCATTATTTTCTTTGGAAGGGAGTGTGCAAAGACTAAGAAAACTTGTGTCCTCAGCTGCCCCCTTTCAAGTTTATGGGATGGAGGTGGTTACTAATTGCTGTGCACTGACATCTGGATGAAAATAAACATTCAACCAAGTCTTTTTAACCTTCCTTCTCTTTTGAGATCTATGGAAAGCTGACATGCATTACTTATGGTCACAGCAGAATAGAAGACAGTGCAAAGCATGCTATTAAATGCAGATTTGGGAACAACCCTCATAATATTGAGAACTTCATTAATATCTGGTTTGACTATTAGCTGTCACTAAAGGCAAATTATGTTATGTGGATTTTAAAATCTTCAGGGAGTTGGTACAAACAGGTGTAGAGGGGGAAAATGTTGCTTGAACTGATACCTTCTTTCAGTCTGATCCTATCAAAAATAGTAACAAATACTTGTGCTGATATGAGGTATGAAAAAAAACTTTCTATTGGATTGAGAAGGTGACACAGCTTTGATATTACCTTTGTCAGACACACAAATCATATGCTCCTAACAACAGAGCCTGCTTTGAACTAAAGTTATTAGATCTATATCAAACCTTCATCTGTTCCTCCTTCTCTTCCCAAGCGAGGATTTTTCTGGAGGAAAAGTCATCCAAATAATCTAAATGTCCAATTTTATTTGGAGACTGGGCACTGATGAGGTGGCACAGTTAGGCCAGAAGAAGCTTATAGCTTCATTAACCAGTATTTTTGAATATCAGGCAGCACTGGGGGTGCTGGAGGTTACCAGGCCATTAAAGAGATGATAGACACATATGCACTTCTCATTTGTTCTCTCTCGCAATTTTCTTTCAAATGAAAAGAGCTTAGGCTGTTGCCAAAAACATTGTTGCCAGTGAAACTTTTGCACTGGAGGAGCTGCATTGAAAAGTTTCCATGTGCTAAGACTGAAAAGCAACACTATCAAACCAATGATCTGACCTGACAAGCTTGGCCAATCAAAGCCAAATGACCTGGATCTTCCGCATTTAGCTCCAGACACTATTTCCACAGACAGCAAAAAAACCCAGATACTAATTCCATTCTGTTTTATGCTACTTGCAATAGGTACCTGACCACAGAAATACGCATTTAGTACAGGATCTGATGCATGCAAAAATCCTATCTTAATGTACAAAAATACCAACTCAATTGTTTTCACTGCTTTAGTGACAACAGGAACAGTCTTACTGCTAGATCTGTCCAAGCTTGAGCATTACAGACCAAAACTCTAAAGAGTTGCATTTATTTAAGCACATACACTTCTGTAATTAATTTGAATCTAGCTAGCATCTTGCTGAATTTCTAAGTACATATTTAGAAAGAGAACACACTGTCTGAAATAAACACCCAGGAGGTGGGCATCCCTGGAATCTAGATGGTATTTATCCTAGAGCAGACACGAAATGCCACACCGCTTGCTATTCAGTATTCAGGTGAGTGCTGGGGCTGCCCTTTCTTCCTGGTCACCACTGGAAGGGAAGCCAGGTGCCCGGTCTGGGTAACTGGAGCGCTCTAACCCAGTTACTCCGCCCACCTCCCTCTCTAGACACACCCCATCACCCAGGAATGTTGCACTTAGAAGTGCTGTAGGAGTGAGCCCTGGGCATGGAGAAGAGCATGTGAGAAGGAGGAATGGAAACTGGTCTGGGAACACCTTTGGGAGATGAAGAGCGGGAAATAATAGATGTTTTTGTTCCTGCTCCATGGCCATTTCTGGTTCCACTCAATGTGCATTATACACCCCCCATGCTAGCATTTAAGATCTGACTATCTGATCTGATCTCTGGAGCTTCTGAATTTTACCACTACAGCAGGTTTTCATCCTGGCCCATTTATTTGTCCTGAGATGACTGTGCTCAGCATGGAGGATGCTCTCTTAGTTATGTGACACAGTATCCAGGAAGAATAAAAATCCACATGTCAGTGTTATTTGTCCTTACCACAGGCAATAGTCCAGTAGACCAAGGAGTCTGGTGCTTGGTAGAGGATTCGATACGGTGCCACTCTGGCACTGGAGTCCAACACCACATCAAGAGTACCCACAAGGAGACCTATGGAAGAGGAAATTCTGATGAACTCAGTGATGGACAATCCAATATCACACTGGAGGGGGCTCTGCAGCCCCTCCTCACTCCATTTCACCCTCCACAGCAAAATGCAGACCTATATATTCATCCCCGTGCTTGTTGTCTCATGTTGTGAAGCGGAAGAGTGATTTGACGAGGAGACATCTTCAGTTTCAACAAGGCTTCAGCTCTTAAATGTACATCAATGCTAACATAAAGACAAATTGAAGCAAAGCAGAAGGTAGTCGTGTCATAAAATCAAATTTAAAAGTTATTCAGTTCTTTCCTGTGTTTCATACGCTGTTGGAGCCCTGAACAGTAAAACCAACTACAAACCCTCCTCCAACCAACATCATCAACAAATCCCATACAATACACTTTATAAGGTTCAAAATCTGAATGCCAGCTAGGAAAAACGAAATACTTCCAGCAAAAATAATTGTGCTACTTAACAGTCTGATTCTTTAGGGTTGGAAGGATCAAAATGCCTTAGAGTCAAGCTGTTTTTCAGATGAAAGGATACTGAGGAAAGACAAAGCCATACTGTTTTCCAGAAATAGCTTTGAAAATTCTTTGCTACTGAGGGAGCCACCAACAGTTGCATATAAAAAGCTACCAATAATTCCTAACTATATTTCCACAAATTCTATTTTTATAATAAACTACACACAAACCAAAACTCTAATCCCCCAAAGTCTCTCCCACAAGAAGGACCTATTTATTTTTAAACTATGTAAAAGTTTTCCCCCTTGTCATCCCCACAAAGAATTTTCATCTCCCCTGCAGAGTCAAATTTAAATTATCATGTTGATGTTCTCAGCAAATTGTTTCAATTGTTTGAAAAAAAAAAAAAAGTATATTGAGAACAAATGGATGAAGATTTCCAAAGATTTTTTTTTTCTGAAAATATTTATTGGGGTAGAAAATAGAGTTTTTTTAAACAGCTGAAATAAACTGCATGCACCAAAAACATTTTAAAACACTCTTGTTAAAAGTTCTCTTCTCCTTTCAAGTCTCATGTTTCCATCTTTTACTGTCATAGTTTTATTAGTTCCTCATTTTATTAGTTCCTCATGTCATTACTGTTATACAGAATACTGCTTCCTTCGCTGCTCTTCATTCAGATTTTGCTGTGCCTCATAAAGATATAAAAGCATTACCCATTTTCCATCTCAGTATATGCCTCAAATCTGAGCTGAAACTGGTACTTAGAAATACCCCACCTACCAGTGGTTTTGTATTTCCCCCATTCTATGTCTTTTATGTATATTTTGCTTTATACAGATCTTCATGGGTTGAATCAACTGTAATCTCTTTCTGCTCAATGAATTAACACCCATCAATTCTTAATGCAAAAATTCTGAAATACATGAGAAACAAGTCTGGGCATGACATCAGGTCATTAGTAAGGTGTGCTACAAAGCTATCATACAATTATAGAACACCAACACAAAATATGAATGCAAAATATCCTGAGGTACATTAGTCTCACTAGCTTTAGTTGCTCTTCATCTCTCACACACATTTTGATTACTGGTTGTACACTGACAAGCTGCCTCTGAACGATCCTCCACCAGCACTTCTAGATACACTCTGGCGCCTTCCAAACTCAGGAGAATGAAGTAGGTCATAATGTACCTTTAATTATTATTTTTTTCCTTTTAAATATACTTTCAATCTGAGCTTCACAAACACAGTATGGCCCTGGTCCAGAAAGCACAAGCCACTTCAACCAAGGGCAAAACTTAAAGCTGCCAGTACTGCTTAACTGGAGTAGGGATCAAGACAGCCACTACATTTTGTTCATCATCTACGTTTGCTACAAATACAGTAGGAATCTTTTCTTTGTGCTTTTCATTTCACATGACTACTGACAGTAATAAATATGCAATAGGCATGATGTAATATCTAAATAAAGTTGTATGCCGTTCAAATGCAATCTTCTCTGAGGTAATGAAGCACTGTTCATTCCCTGTTTTCTTTAAAAATACACTTGTTTCTTTCCTCCTGCTGTATTTCCAGACTTGCTGGCACGTGGGTGGTCCTGCCAAACAATTCTGCCCCTAGCTCTTGGAGCGCTCTAAAATCTGGGATACGCAGGTAAGATCAGAATGTCAGAACAAACCTACTGACTTGTACAGCAACATCAGGCTCACAGAAGCTTCCCATCCTACCCCTTCTCCCTCGAATATGGAGGGGAACATCCCCCTGTACCATCAAACACTGTAAGACAGAGCAGTGTATTCAAGAAATGCGGAGAGCACTATTAAAAAAAACAAACAAAAAGCAACAAAAGAGAGAAGCCAGCACTGACTGAAACAACAGATGGGAGGTAGGAAAGGAAAAATAAACAAAGAATACTTTCCAATTATGCAGGAACTACGAGATGCCCAGGAGCTTTGCAGAAATGGAAAGAGGTTGAAAAAATAACTATGTAGTGAGGTTAAAAGAAGAAAATTCACAGACCTCCAGAAGATTGCACGGAAATTCAAATCCGAGCTTACCTAGATAATTGCAACTTATAGTTTGTCAGTTACATATCATTTGTACCATGCAACAGCTGCTCTGATAGACAAGAGGTGTGATATTAAAAAAAAAAAAAGGGGGATTTATAACATTAGAACTTGTGTAATCATGCAGCTACATCTGCTTTCTCTCCTTCATGAACTGGTCCTTCTTGTGTTGTTAGGTCAGTGTTGGTCGTTTTGGGTTTGGTTATTTGTTGTTCGTTTGGGGTTTTTTGCAATGCAGACATGTAACGCAACCAGAATGAAATCACAGCAGTTCATACTGATAATCTGTTTGAGGATTTTCTACATGAAGTAGAGACAAAAATTTAAAAAAAAAATAAAAATATTAAGAGCATTTAATACTGTTCATCAGTTCATTAATTCTTCATGTAGGAAGTAACTTTACAGACATGCTTAAGTAACTGAGTTTCTATAGAAACAGAACAGGCAACACAGAATCATATTCCTTAGATTAGACTG
Source organism: Grantiella picta (assembly GCA_013397955.1). Lineage (NCBI taxonomy): Eukaryota > Metazoa > Chordata > Aves > Passeriformes > Meliphagidae > Grantiella > Grantiella picta. The sequence continues at coordinate 39,838 of VZRM01007187.1, read as the reverse complement.
GCCCTTGGGCAAGAGCCAGTAAATTACCCAGGCATCAAATCATGTGACTATACCGATTGCAAATTTTTTTTCCATTATTTCATCAGGTTTCTGGCTGCATAATGATATAAGCGGAGAAATTTCCAGTGTAAGAACACTAAATCTGCAAGCCCTTGTTGAAGCAAGAGGTTTTCATGAGAAAAGGTTTAAAGCACATGATACAATTTGTAGGATTAGCATCTGGCTAACTGATGGCAGCCCCAATCCTGAAGGCACTCAAGCATGAGTAACCATGTATGTAGGAACAGTCCCACCACACACACATGCCAAATTTCTACAGCAACCATACCTATACAAGGGGGCAGGAGAGGAAAAGGGAGGAATAATGCCTTCACTTTGCTTGATACAACTTTATCAATAAAGTCAGGTTTCTCTTTTGCAAACTTGAACTCTAAAGTGAAGGTCCAGAATATTGGTCAATATTCTCTTTCTTTTCTGTAAAACATAGGCCTTAGAAGAGGAAAAACAGGGATATGTAATATCTGGAACCATGTAATAGAAAGCCACAATTGGCTGGGGGTCTGGGCAATTGCTGTTGCGTCATGTTACTGGAAGGACATACAATGCACTAGAGGGAATTACTGGAAAGGGGTTCAGTTATCCAATGCACTTTGTGCTGAAGGAAGAAAGCACACTACATTTTACTTATCTAACCACATTCACTGGTGGCTCACATTTAGTAATAAGCTGGAGGGGGAGTCTATAACCCTTGCAGAAAACATACAGATTAATAATCTTTACTCATTAACAGATTTATGAGGTGCTCTACTTGTATCCTTACAACAGCGACCAATTTCCAATCTGGTTTTTCTGCTAGAAGGGATTACGTGAAGCCTGACCTCCTGCATAACGCAGACCCCCTTCACAAATTATTCCTATCTCACCAAAGGGTATTTTTCAAAAAGGTAGGTCATGTTGGTTTGAAAACTAAGCCAATTGCTTCAGCCAGGTGAGATTCTTCCAAGCAGCACTGTAGTCCTTGCTCCTTGGAGACCAGCATTCCAGATGGCTTACAGCCCAGACCGATTACAAACTGCCCACAAACAGTAACGAAATCAACCGATGACCTGTAGAATCAACCTGGTGCATTTTAAGTTACCACTGAAGGCACACATGCCTTAGTCTACATGGACTCAAACACCCGTATTAAGTCAAAATATCTGTGACTGGATATCCATGGCACAGATCTTTGCTGCAGGGATATTTCTCCCTCTTCTTTCTTTTAAAATATAACTAGTGATTATTCTTTTATCTTTCATAACAATTTGGAAGCATCTTTGTAAAACATCAATTACTGGTGTTTTTAAAGGAAAAGCAAGTTTATGCACTGAACACATGAATAATTTATTAGCAAAGGATTTTCTTATGACAAACACTAAACCTCTTTCACAGAAAGCCATGCTTTCATTTAAATAAAACAAAAGGATTAAGTAGTCTTTATCACCTTTCTACAGTCCCCCTCACAGCAATATTATGATTATACTTGAGAGCCTTTGTGTTTTACCTGTTCAAAGTAAATTGGATTACATACTCAAGAGGGAGGATCTGGATTATATATTACCTCTAGTGCACCTTAATAAAGCACTGAAGCCAATGAATTGTAATAAATAATGACACTTCAAAGCTTAAGAATTACTGGCAGACATGCCTTTTGTTTCACAGCAAGCACCACCAAAAAGCTTCGGACGGTATCAGACTGTAATGCTTCCCAGCCAGCTCTAACCTCAGAGCAGAGGTGCTTTCAGCGTGCACCAGGGGCCTGTGACACATCCATTCTTCAGTGACAAAGGCAACTTGTGTCACACCTTGCCTCGAGCTGAAGGACATCACCCTGCAGATGGTGCCACTGTGTCCTCCTTTGCCCCAGTTTGCCAGAGTACAAGCATACGTTATTCACCTGGCTCCTGGGAGAAGAGCCCTGCCCTGTCACATCCTCCTCCCAGATCCACACAACTGCATACCTCAAAACACCTTTTGTTAGAAGATTTTTATCTGAAAATGTCTAAACAAAGAGTATACATTTTTTTTAGCACACAGAGGCAATACAAAATTATACCTTGCAAAAGAGCTGAGATATAATAGAGGAGAGACTGTGACTCTTGGAGTCATGCTCATGAGCTATCACTCAATCAGTTCCATGGATGTCAGCAGCCCATTTGTGTAGGAGCTCAACACTGCAACCAGGAAAACTTGGAATGGTCACATGTGTCACAAGCAAAAACTTTTCAAAACACACACTATGACATTCCACCACTGAATCAGAAACATACTGATTAAAAGGTCCTCAGTATTAAAAGTATGCTGATGACTCCTCTTTCCACTCAAGTAAGATGGACACATAATGAGCTCCGGTCATAAACCTGAAACACCCATGGGACCTATTTAGATTGTAGATGTCAGCTGATTTTCAAGAAAGCCTCAATCAATAGGGTTGATTTAAGTCATATTTGCATCCTGAGCATTCAGTTTTATATTGATTTAAGGGACAATGAATAAACTCCTCCTAAAGTTTAAGTGTTACTTCCTGAGCCATAAAAACAATAACTCATAACAACACATAACTAAAACATACAGTACAAGGTATTGTTTTTCATAGTAACTGTAATGCATCATTACTCTTCCATTCTTTCTCAAGGCAGTTCATGTGATTAGCTGTCTCAAATGTTATTACAGGATGAGATCATTCCATTACTTGTCTGTCAAAACTCAGCCTAGAGCAACAACCTGAACTCCATGTGTAATACTATGGACAAATCCTTTTAAAAGGGAGGGTCAATTCTACTTGATTTAATTTCACAGGAAAGCCTATATAAATCGGAAATATTCTACACCATCAAAAATAATTAGAGTGTTAAACTTCCAATACTGGCAATAATACCCACAAAAGTATGAATATAACCCCATCACTGTGAACACCAGCTCTAAAACGTTATGAAGGGCTATACTTTTTAATAGGTGTTCATTAATATAAATGATGGTAAAATGACATCTAAATATTTATTTCATAACTGTCTTCCCATGTGGCTTATATTGGCATCTAACGTGTTTTCAAGAAAACCAAATTCTTCCTCTGAACTTAAGGCACTAAAACTAAGATTTGTTAAGTTTTCCCCAGTGTCTGCCTTTGCTGTTCTCTCTTCCTACCAACACAGTTCCATAGAGCATTGATTTGTCCAGCCACCCTTTCCTTTCCACATGAGCTTTCAAACATGTTCAGTGAAACTGATTTTGAGGAAGAACCATCACTCTACAGATATTTAGCAAGAAAAGCATTCTCTGTCTTCAGGCTGGTGAACACAAATGTGAGAAGACTGAAAACCTAACCACTAATCTTTAAAGAAAAAGCTTCGAAAGGGCCAATGTAATATCTAGCTCGATTACTGAGGGATAAAGCAGCAACAAACAAGAAAGCTTTCATCCACCCTTCCAGTTTAACAACAGTGATTGAATCAGATTATCTTCCAAATATGTTAATTTAAAAGTGATCAGCTGTACTTGTCAAGGTGTCCAAACAACTTGGTGACCATCCTGTAAAAAATCTGTATCTTCACTTGAACCTAAATCTGATCTGGTTTAGACTTTCAGCTCTTAGAACTTTTTATAACTTCTGCTAAGCTGATGCCTACTGAGAGAGATGAGCACCGACAGAACATGCCACATTTACAAGTATGTGAAAGTTTACAACACAGAGAAAACTGATATTTGCACAAAACCCCAAACAAATTATCTCACACTACTGAAAAAGAAAAATTTATATATCAATCACATCAGACTATATGAAATCATGGAGAAACAGTGAGAAAAATACAGATGGAGTTATCAAATGCCTTCTAGGTGTGATATAAACAATTACTCATAAGTTTGTAAAAAACACTTAAGAAAAGCATAATCAAGTATCACAGACCAGAACAGCAGAGAAGTCACTAAAATTCACTCAAAACTAATTAAGTATCCCATTCTGTCAGAATAGCATAAGCAAATTAACAACAAAAATTATCCAAATTCATCCAACAACAAAATTTAAATCTGTATCTGCACCAACAGAAGATTCAGATAAACTCGCTAAGATGAAAGAACAAATCAAGTAATTATGAGCAAATTTTTAAAAAAGCACCAACAAAACCCAGCAAGGCAGAAAAATACCCCCCAAATATCACCACTGCTAACCTAAGAAAAATTATTTTAAACTGAATCTAGTAAATTAAATCAATTGAGAACTGAAGTGTGCACAGTAAAGTCAGCTTGAACTCAGAAGGAACAGTCCTGAAGCATGTTGAAATACAAGGTAAATCTGAAAAGAAGCAATAGTTTCAGAAGAAGAGAATTTTAAATTCTCACAGCTCTGACTGAATACCTGCAGATAGAGCAAATTTCAATAAGCTTTTAGAGGAGGCACTTTACCAGGGAAATGAACAATGCTGAACAGAAAATCCCAATGACCCTGGCTAATAAAAAACTGGAAAAAGCAGAGGGTAAGAACAAGACAGACTGTGAGGAAAGAACTGAAAAACCCAAAACATTAAAAACGTACTGCTGAAACTAAGATTGCTACTGTGGCAGAAATTCAAATACCCCTATCTGGGAACTTCAGGAAAAAAATAATCACAAATCCAGCACAGAAAATATAACCTTTCTTTTGAAAAGAAAACAAATTGAAAGATTTGGAAGAAGTCCTCTAGAACCTAAATTCACCACATCACCAGATTTAAAGTCAACATGCAAATGGAATTTCTGAATATCAATATTGATCAGATAACAGAAGTATGATTAGTAGTCAATGAGATAAAAGTCAAATGCCCACACAGCTCTTCATACACATTGTATCACCAATACTTTAGCAAAATTAATGGCAGAGACAACTCCTGTCTATTACAGGAAAAGCCATATGAAGCACGACACTGTGAAGGACAAAAAGAACTAGATTCTGCCTATACCAAATATTTACAAGAAGAAATACCGTATGAGAATACACATTTTAATTAAGTTCCTAAAGCATTTGAGTATATGCTTTATGGAACCTTTTTTAGTTCTGCAGGAATCTAACTGAAACTATCAAGGGCCCAAACCCCTGTCAAATATGATATATTCTTACAAGGATGCATAACTGGACAGTGGAGTGATAGAAATATGGAAAATTATGTGAAGAAATGCTACTTCTTCTATACCCTTCACTGTGGGGCCAAAAGGAAATAACAAAAACCCTGCAAGCAACACAAACTTTGGTTTAATGCAGAAAATTACTAAGTGGCCTAGACATTGGTTGCTTACTATCTTATGATCCTGTGTGACATTTCCAACAGGGTTTCCTACAAACAGAGATCTTTCAGAAGGAAAAATGACAAAAGGCAGCTCAGCTCAGAGGCCTTGATGGGTCACACTGCTTGCAGTGTATAAGATAAAGTATCATTCAGGGAAAGTCTTTTACCAAGAAGTATTAGAGGAGAGAAGGCAAAGCTACACCAAGCAACACCACAGGCACTGTGTCTGTGCCAACAAGAGCTGGACTGCTGCAGCAGCTGGAGATGGAGAGAAGTGCTAGGCAGGAAGTGAGACACTTTCCAACTGAGGAAATGGGAAAGCATGTGGGAAATCAACAGAAAGACTGTGAGTCAATCTGGGTAATCAAACAGCAGCTCAGCCCCAGACATCTGCATGTTCTCTTGAAGTGGAAATGCACTGGTATGGAGAAGCAGACACATCCACAGCAGATCCTAAGGAGCATCAAGGCAGATTTGGTGTACTGACAAATGACAGCAGAGCAAAAGAGATCAGTTTCCACTCCACATGCCAAAACAATCATGGAAAACTGATGGATAGGCTGACCACCCCTATCCATTATGCTAATTGCATCCATTCTGATAAACACTGTATTTCAAGTATCAGAAAACACATGCTTTCTACTCAAATGTACCAAGTTTGACACATAAAATCCAAACTGCTCAAGTCAACAAGGGCAGAAAGTGTCACGTTTGTTAAAACACAGACCATTCTTTGTTCAGGCAGACAATCTACTGGCCAAAAGTTTTTCTAAATCTTAAGCATAAACCAGTTTTCAAGCAATCTCTTCATCAACCCTCTGAATTGACAGGCTGAGAGCAAGACAGAATCTTAGCTCCAAATGTGAGCTACTAATTGTGTTGTCCAGCAAGGCTGCAGTAGCCTTTCAAGTTAGAACATTGTCACAGTATTAAAAATTATATGAGATCAGACATTGATAGCTCACATCAGCCAGCCAAGCTCAGCTCCCTTCTGCCTTTCCCATGGGGAAATTAAATGACAACTCCTTTTGCAAAAATATCTGGGGAGAAATAGTATTTCATCAGATTCTTTTATCACCAGAGATCAGCAAATTTCCATTTGCTCTCTTCTGCTTAAACATTTGAATCATCCGTGGCAACATCTCATGGACTTACAACTCCTACTGCATCTCTCACACAAGCATTGTCCCAGCTGTAAGCATATATGCCCTATCTGCAAAATAATTCACTCCTAAAAACAGTTCTTGCAAACTAAGAACAACTTACTTCCCTTGGGATTCAAAGATCTCATAATAATATTTTAAACAAAATCACTTAGAATTTCATCTCTACTTCACACACACAAATGTCCACAGGCAAGAGGAGTACAGTAGTCACCAGCTAATTGTACCACACCCTCAGTCTCTCTTCCTGTAAGCTCCAAGTGAATACATTGCTCTGCCATCCACCACCAGACAAAACAACTCATAATAAGGTCTCCATATAGACGAGTTTGGCAAACATTACCACAGTATAGCAGAAAGCAGTTAAGATATATTTAAACTTATTTGTTGCATCTGAATGCAAGATACACTTAATAATATGAGACTTTTAGTTGTTAATAAACTTTATGACATGTCCTTTACATCCATAAAAGTAATACTGTCATACAGGGCACAGTGCCCAAATGATGGTACAGATCTGGGTTTCTGTTCTCTCCAAATGCTTCTGCATTAGCTGATGTAGGCTGCTGAGTACATAAATACACCACATTCCTGTGGAGAAGGAATTATTTCATACAGGCCAAACTACCAGGCTGCCCAGGGGAGCAAGAAGACTATGAGGAAAGAAAACACGTTTTCCCCTGTTGGTGAACAAAAGAAAGATGAAACACCTGACCAAGGGTCACACAGAAACAAAATACGGGCATGGCATTATGTGCAAGGCATGAAACAATTTAATCACAGAGAAAGTTCATCAACCATCAAATACTTTGAAAGCAGAAAAGTACATTTTTGGTCTTGTCCTGGAAGATTAATGCAGTGATGCAAGATAATGTGAGTTCGCAGAACAGCTATGAAAATCCAATTTAAAATCCAATTTAGAATCTTTCCTATTTTCTTTTTGTTAAAAAGGAAAATAAAACCCAAACAACCCTTCAATTAAAGTATGCCTAAAAAGTCTCATTGATGTGACTAATACTGACATAGACACAATAATTTAAATGAGTCCAGACTTTAATTCAGTATAAAAAGGATCCACACTACTTATTAGAAAAGCTGTATCTCTGAAGTAAATATTGATCAAATACACCTTGTTAGCAGAGATGACTTCTATGGACTTGCTAACCAGCACTGCCCCAACACACAGCAGGACCATCATCATTCTCCTAACTTGTCCCAATACAATATAGTGGAGAAAATGTCTCCAACGTCCAAACAAGTATTTAAATAAGAGGGTTTCTCTGCTCAGTGGCTACATATAGCAAGGCCAAGAGGAGAGAACCAGTGCAGAAAGGGCTGATTTGTCACCTGTTCCCCCAAAGGGACTGATACTCCTTTTCCTGCAAAGCACTGGGGCACTCAGAGTGGATCCAGGAGAACAGGTAGCATGAGTACTTCTTCTGCTTCAACATAAAGCCAACAAGAATTACTTTTACCCATCGACAAGGCCACATAAAATACTTGGTTTTAGACTGAGACATGCCAAAAGAAGTTTGCCATGATCACAGATGGAGAGAAGGGCATTACACTTTACCCTGATCAGTTTGCTGATGACAGTTTCACAGCAAACCTGGATTTGAGGGCAGTGCCAGAGAATCAATGCTTCTCATTGTCTAGCCACTGCTCAAGTTACATGGTGAAGCCATCCAATGTCATCAAACCCACAGCCTCATCAATTTGAAAGTCAACTCTCATTCTACAATTCAAGACAAATTACTTCAAGAGTCAATAATGAGGAAGTGCAAGTCAGCAAAAGTTAGATCACAAAAAAAAGAAAAAAAAAAGGACAGCTGTATTTACATCCTGTCTTGCAAACATGAATTCAGATCATCCCCAGCACAGGTAAAAATCTTGTATACAATATTTCAACTTCAAGGACATATAAGTTGGTTTCCCACAGAGCAATCAGGCCAAATTTTATATCATATTAATGGGTGGCTGACTTCTTGGATTATATCTGAGCAAATTTCAGCATGATGTCACTACAGAAAGGCAATTAAAACAACCAACCCACCACACCAAAGGTTCTTTTTTTCCCTGTTTACTTTTGACCAAGTAACCTCCATCTTTGTCACAAGATCAGTATCATCTACAAAGCTTACACAGGGTCATCCTAAATGCTGTAATTACTACAAATTATATATCCTGTTTACCATTTCAACGCATTTATTAATTCTTTAACTCAGGATCAGCTAGGTCCCTCAATGCCTTGCTTTTAATCAGTCTTTCCTACCAAGAACAATCCACTGGCTTTCTTCTCCACCTTCCTTATCCCTCAATGGGCAGACCACAGCTGTTAAAAGAACCAGCAGAAAATTCTGGTATTTCCATGAAAAAAAACTAAACCTAAATTCCACTTATTACTGTGCCTTTAAAGATGGGAGTGGCCGGGAGACTACATCCCTTTCTTTCTTTATTCCCTCCTTCTTCTCCCACCTTTGTTGAACACTGCGTCAAAAACCCTCACCATTTTAGCACACGGTCTGGTAAGTTCCCATACAGTCTTCCAATACTGCCAACTCTAATAACTTAGTTACAGAGGTTTGATTAGTTATGGTTTGGCAACACACTGAAAAAAGCTACAACTTTTTACCTGCCCTTTTCTGGGCAAGTAAAAAAAAACCCTGGAAACAGACTTGTTGCTACTACCTCAATGCCACAGCAGCTGCAATTCCAGGCAAAGCACAGGCACTTGTAAGAGCTACATGGAAAGCAGATTTCAAAGTACGTGCAGAATTTCGCCTTCTAAATAATACTCACTATACAGACTTCATTCACACACTAAAATAACAGATGCAATGCACAAATATTTAAATTCCAAAGGGAGGGGGGAAATGCAGAAACAAAGAACTATTCCTCTATTCCGAACTTCTACCAAATGCTGCAGGCTTATGTGGCCTCTGCAAAAAAGGGTGCACATTTATGAATCCAACTTCGATTCAAAGACAAAATCTTCCAAAAGTGTTTTCTCCATCTGTACAGTGGTATCACCAATCAGACTATTACACATACAACTGCAAGAAGAATTAGGTATGTATGCACTGTGTAAACAAGTTGAAGAACAGAACCCTAAATCGTCAAAATGTTTCCCCAATAACTGAGAAATGACTGGAAGATTGATGGCTATCTCAAACCATCTCTAATTCAAAGATAACAAAGTCAGGTAGAAGAATGCTTTGTCAGACCTTGAGGGGCCAGGGGGTAATCCACGAAAGGAGAGCCTGAGAAGAATTTTTCAGTAAGTAGAGCAGGGGTGAACTTTTGAGGCAAGACACTTTTTTTATGGATTTGCCAATCTTGTCCATACTCCAGAAGATTATAAAAAAAAAAATTTAAAAATCTACAGCCAACGTGGAGCGGCTGCTGGTCACTTCCCACTCAAGTATGAGGTGGTTTATCAACATACAACACTGAATTAGACTGAAGATCTCAGCAGTCTACATGCAAAGTACTTCAGAGCAGCACCTTAGTTTAGATTATGAACTATTTACAAGTCCATAGAGCACTGAAGGGCTGAAGAAACTCTTAATCTCCCAGTAAATATGTACAGAACCTTGACCCAAACACAGATGCAGTCTGTGTGTTTATTTTGCTTAACCTGAAGTATTTGTTGTCATGGAAGTGCGTAAAGAAGAAAGCACAGGTTTCAGGAAAATGAGCTTGATTATTCTGTACCAATTCAAGTATCAGTGGAAATATTATTGGGTTCTGTATCTCCAATCTCATATAAATACACAAACATTGCCTAAAAAAGGGTGGAAGGTCCGGACGAATGTAAATGCACAGTATTATTCAGACCTAGATGAGTATGACCCAAACCTCTACAAAAGCGTCTCCAGCTGCCAGCAGTCGGAAACAAAGCATTCAGGGAACATACTTCACAAGGACATCTGGAGAATACGGAGAAGCCGAAGCAAATCTGTTCTCTTGGCAAATTTCTGACTTACAACGTCGTCTTAATTTTAGGGAACGCGCGCTAAAGGTTCGACAACAGAACGCTTCCCGAACCTGGGGCAAGTCACACCCTGCCGTGTGGAGCCGTCGGTCACCGGTGGTCTCCCACACGAGGCTCCAGCGCGTGAATCTCCGCGGGAACCTTGGCGCATTCCAGGCGCCCGAGCTGGGGCGGGCGGCAGGCTCGGGGAGCGCCGCCGCACCGTGCCCGGCCCGAGGGACG
>VZRM01007187.1:0-16667 GCA_013397955.1 Grantiella picta | reverse complement strand
ATAGAAGCCATACAGATGGCTTTCACATAAAGACCAAAGTCTGTATCATTGCATATTTTGTGGTGTGGGGTGGAGGCTTATGCATTCAATCTCTAAAAATTTTACAAGTAATTTAGCAGAAATAGCTATTTTATATCTCAGAATTCAGCTTTTCTGGACGCCTATCTACACACAGAAGTTATATTTCTGTAGCCATGAAAGTGAGCTGTGGAAATTCAAGGAAGTTAATCAGAAAACTTTAGGTTGAAAAGTATTGAAGGTAAAGAAAAGATTGGTTCAGTTTTACATAAAATAATCATTAGCCCTAGCATATTTCAAAATGCATATACATACACACATATACATATTGAATGGAAAAACCTCAGAAATCAATTTGTTGATACCTGAGAGAGAAGCAGCCAGAAATACTTTTCATTCTGTGCACAGCTTCCGGACTTATTTCATTTGTGGCTTGCTCTGAAAAGATGAAGTGTAATTGCTCTCAAGGCAACAAGAGACACGGAGCTTTTCAGAGATTGGAAAGACATGTGTGCCTGGATCAGAGTGATTTTTTTTTCTTTCCTAAAAAAAGCAAGGAGGGGGAAAGAAGGAAGCTCTTGATACAGAAGGAAATCACTATAGAGATGAAGACAGTCTCACACAAACACGTACCCAGATATTGCAACTAGGTGATCTTTAAGGTCCCTTTCAACACAAACCATTCCACAATTCTATGATTTCTGGGTAACAGAAGGCCCAGCTGTTGCATGCATGTTTCAGCAAAGCAGTCACAGGCCTTCATGCCTATCTATATTTTAGAGTGTTTTCTTCTCATTTGGATTGATTTCTGGTTCATGTAAATATCTCAAACGCAGGTGCCAAGAGGATGGTGCCAGACTCTTTCCAGTGGTGGTCAGTGGCAGGATCAGAAACAAAGGTCATAAATTCAAACACAGCAAGTTCCACCTCAGCATGAGGGCAGCAAAGCACTGGAACAGGCTGCCCAAGGAGGTTGTGGAGTCACCCTCTCTGGAGGCATTCCAAGCCCATGTGGACATGTTCCTGAGTAACCTGTGCCAGGTGACCCTGCCTTAGCAGGGGGCTTGGACTACATGACCTCCAGAGGTTCCTGCCAACCCTAACAATGCTCTGATTCTGTGATTGTTCTCGTAAAAATGGATTATGTAGCTGAAAATGCCTCTTGGAACCAAACCTGCAACTTTCAACAGTTGGCTCTAAGCTTTAAACCCCTATGATTACGCCTGCAAACGTATCTAACACCCTCTGTTCAAATCTGTGAGAGTCCTCAGTGCCCCCAGAAATATAAAGGAAACTTCTGACATTTTCAGACATTTAAACACAATCTGGGGTAAGAACAAAACTGAAGAGATCCATGAATCAGAGTCACCCTCGGTAATCATCTGTAATAGATGACCATCAACAAAGTAAACTCTGTTTAAGCTTAGAGTTGTCCTCACCTGGCTCAAAATGTACTGGATAACATGGGTAATCATTCCAAAATAACTCCTCAGACATATCTAAGAACAAATTCACCTTCAAGCTTAACTCTGAAAGTGAATTATATTGATTTGGTTTAAGTGACTACTTTTTTCCTCCCAGAATAAGATTATGCTCCAAGGAAGCCTTCAGATACAAATATTGCAGTATAAATCCACATGTCCCATGACCTACCTTTATTTTCATGCGCAGACCTGTGTTTCGAAGGAGGACAAAATTAAAAACCATTGTTATTAAAAGTATTTTCAAGTGATATTTTAGCAGCTGCATCTTAGTTCATGAACATGGGAGCAGGAATAATTTTGAGCTTTGGGGATTTTCTTTTGATTACCAATCATTGCTTTGGTCAGTAGACCCAGACAAGGATGAAAACAGAGTGACACCATGGAGAAGACAACAGTGGCTTCCACCTGGTGCAAATCAACACATCAACAGATTTATGCTGGTGAATTTCAGATGTGTCTCTGGACTATCATGATCTATATTTAAAACCTGGTGTTTTGTGTCCACATGTGCCAACATGGCCAGTCTCCCTTTCTGCCAATGGCCTTGGGAGCCATGGGTGCCCACATGTTTGTTTCCAGGTGTTCACCCACATGGTCACATGGAAAGTGGTCTGGTAATGGCCAGAATAATGATATCTGGAGGGGATCTTCATTCATGATTCACTCTGCTTTATTGTCTATGGCCCTGAAATATTTACTCAATAAAGCTGCACTGCCTGCTTAACAAATTGCCTCTTTCAAATTTATTTATGAGGGATGACAGATAGGGCTACAGTGCAGGAGAACACTGATGGATGGTGGGAGCATATTACAACACCAGCATGGCATGAAAAATTATTCTTTGATTATTGAGAAGGAAAAGGCCTCTCCTAGCATAGATAAACTGCTGCACTCCCCATTATCTGCTGCATTTCTCTTGTCCTCAATGCAAGAGGAAGGACTGACAAATCAGGGAAACATTATTGCTAATTTGCGTTTATCCAGCTTATAAAAATGCATCTACTAAAGCTTAGAGGTAATGACAGAATAGCTATTTACAAGTCACTTGGCAGAAATATTTTCTTTTCCATTGCATACATGTCAGTGGTAAGCAGCATCAGAGAAAGATTTAAACACTTCATCCCTTTGAATGTTTCAACATCTTTTTAACAATTACATTGGTTCAAACAACAGCCAGGTCACTTCCATGGGCTTTGCAGTACTGTTTGATCCACAGCCTTGCCCTTGCTCCAATGGATCTGGATTTCAGAGTGCATTAAGCAATCTATGCACCCCCATCTGTGCATCCCCTTTGTAAAACAAATTGCTGTTCTCCCACCTCTCGAGTCTCCGATAGAACCTGGGCCTAGGTAGGAGCTGGAAAAGGGGTGCCACTCTGCTTCGCTTGAAAATATTCCTTTCTATGGCACTGTGAACCAGGGATACCCAAAGACAGAGCCAACCAAGCTCTGCCCCCTTCCCTCATGGAGGCACATAAAGCTTTTTGTGCTGCACAGTGAGGGAGGTGTATTTGGAGAGCAGTTTGGAACAAGAATTGGAAACCTTTACCTGGCAAAGGAGGGATCCAGGAGAGCACGCTGCACGTCCTCACTGTTCTGCATGCCCAGCAGCATTGGAGGCAGTGCTCGCTCATCCGTGAGGCTCAGCAAGCTGACAAGAAGGTAGCTCCTCCATGGGTTAGTGACTTTAAATTTCAAAGGAGTGAGACAGTGAGCTCAGGAGGAACAAGAACCTGTGTGGGGGCAGAGAACCTGTTCCTACAGAGACATCAGCCTTCAGTCAGGACACCCCTGCAGCACCACTGGGTGTCAATGTCACCCTTTCGCCCAAGGGTGCCCCTAGCCCTCCCACCCACTGACCCAGACAGGCTTGGTCAGTCTTTAAAACATCAGCACAGGGAATGATGCCAGGGATGCCACAGCATCCCCATGAGCATCTGCTCAGCTGGTTGCAGAGGCATATCCATGCCATGGAGGCACCAGGACCTCTCACAGGGGTCCAGCACTGTTTCTTTTATGTGATTTCACCCTCATCTTCCCACCAGAGCTGTGATGTGCAGGGAGAAGGTGATGACTTCCAAGGTGGAAAAGCTACTTGCAGGATGTACCTGCAGAGAGCATACTACTGTGCTGCATCAAGCATGATGAGGTCTGTCAAAGAGCCATTTTCGTTCCTCTTTTAAAAGAGAAGTTCCTCAGAAATATCAGGCTTTTCCCTCCCTTCCTTGTCATTGATGGCAATTTTGTTTAGCTACTTGCCCTAGAAAGACATCTTTCATGTAATGTAACATACACACTGCCTGAAAACATGTATAGAAAAGCTTATTTACTTGAATGCGTGACTTAAGGACTGCATGCAGGGGCAGTGTGCTCATTCATACTTTTGCTGTTGTGGTCCTGACCCCCAGGACCACAAGGGCATTGGTGAGGAGCCCACAAGAGGGTGTGAAGGGACTGCCAAAGCTGCAGGAAAGCAGTGCTCCCTGCCTGGCACACAAAGCAGACCAATTTACCAGACAGGATTTTGGCATCCCCACCCTTGTCCTTGCCATTTCCAACAGCTTGGCGACATCTGAGCATGCCTCCTCTTTTCCCCTTGCCCCTGGGGGTAGCAGCCTTTGGCTAAGTCCCATATAAGAAATCAGCAATAAGGAGCAAAGACTTTTCCAGAATTAATTGGAACAGGTAACTCTGCCAGCAAAGCATTATCTGGCACTAGCTGTCAGGCTCCAGCGCCCGATCTGCTCACTGTCAATTCATTCCCTTGTTTCTCCAGATGAGGTATTTCAGGTCTGCCTGTACCACACTTGGACCACAAGCCATTAGGTGTGCCTGGCCCAAGGGATGTGTGCTGCTGCTGCAGTGGTTCAGCCCCTGCTCTGGCACCACACCAGCTTTTGAAGAAATAAGTTTCATTTTATTTATTTTCCAAGTCTCTTGATGGTGCTGCTGCCAGGTGCTCTTTCAGGTACATCCTCTGCCCTTGCAGCAGACAGATGTTTCTGGCACTGGGGTGTTCTCCCTCGCCTCCATCAGAAACTCTGGCCCAGCTCCCATGCCTAAGCATGGCTCAGCGACCAGCTTCTCATCCACAGGCACTGGATGACACTGCACACTGGTGCTGGAGGGAGATTTTAACTACATCAGGCTTGGTAAAGCAGATCTGCCCCTTTGGGCAAGTGCAACTCCTCCTGGCCAGGGGCTTTCCACACTCCTCTGCCTGACAAGCTCCCACAGCTGGGCACAGGCACCATGGTTGATCCTCCACCGTGTCCCAGAGCCTGGCTTATGGCTGTCCCCCGACCATTCCTACTTCCACACAGACCAGTCACACAGCCGTCAAGGACCAAAGATTTGCTTCATCTTTAGTCCTGCTCAGTTTTAAACTTCTTTCTCATTCTTCTTGCTAGAAGGGACGTGCTGCATTTCCAGCCAGACAGTCTCTCTAGCCCTTTGCTAATCACTGGGCAGGATAAGAAAAGCTGTTTCTTCATTACCTCTAACAGTCTGGGTTTTTTTTAAACTTGCTACCCATAATTTATTATATATTTATTTATTTTTAAAGAACTCAGCTCCGTAGTTAAGACCAGGAGTGCATCTGGAGTTAGGTAGAATCATGAAACTTCCTTGTTAATCAGCAAATGACTTTGGCTGGGCTGACATTTTCCTGGCTATTTTTAGAGTATGACTCAGACACTGCGCTACAGAGCCTGCAGAAATCCTTGTGGGCTGATACCAGAGCCTCATTCAAAGCTGTGCTTAAGCATCACATGAAAGAGAAAGAGTCAAAATGGGCAAAGGATTTTGTTCACCTGCTTTTGGGACTCCATTAGAAAAGCAAGTAAACACAGAAAACAAGGTACTATGGCAATATAAGGGGATATTAGGAACTGAAAGGGAAATTGTCTTACCTTGCTCTGACAGGAACATTTCCATCACATATTTTTGGGCTGGATAAAAACACAGAGCATTATGAATGCCTCCTCCTAGATGTGCTGCCTCTTCCTAGATTTGTAACTCAAAACCCAGACAACAAATTTTAAGGCTTTTTTTCCACAGCCAGTCCTATGAGTAATTAACTGAAACCTGTTTCCCTGCCTGTGTGAAAGTCTATGGCACACGTCTCAGCTCCAGCCTGGTCTCCTGACCAGTTGTTACCGTGAACACCCACAGATCTGATTAATGACTGTTCAGTAAGGTCCAAGGGTACAGAAGGATGCTGGGGTTGGGGGAAGAATGGAGATGCAGGAGGAAAGGCATCAGTCTTTTGTGGACTGCCTTGTTCTCACATTAATAACTTCTATGCATCGCTTCACAGAGGGCTGGCAGGGTAACCTAGTGGGCTTGTTTTTAAATCTGTGTGGTCTCCAATACCTGCGTGTTGAAGTGGCACATCATTGGAGAAGAAGCTATTCCTGTGAGCCAGGTTTCTCTTGTGAAGGATGATGCAATCTGAGTCCTCATTGATCAGCTTTAATACAAGTCAAACCAGTCAAATCTTCCCATGAAAAAATTCCCTGCTTCCTCCAGTCACTGCATTTTTTTTTTCTTTCTAATAGCAGAAAATATATCCGGCATGAAGTGTAGTGGAAACTTTGCTACATCCTGAAAAGAAATAATCTAAATTGTAACCTATTGCTTCAAACAGGCAGCAAGGCATCTCAGTACCCAGCCTGGACATGAGTACCCCAGAAGCTGTGCAAGGATGGTGAGGCCAGGAGCCCAACCCCCAACTTCTGAAGAACCTAACCCTCTCTTTACTCTGCAGAAGGAAAAAAAAAAGCTATTTTAGCAGCATCCACCTCAGTAAGCTGTTCTAGTGCACACAACAATGGTGCTTAGGGAAACATCAAGCTATCTCCTTGTTATCTATCACCTGTCCCCCAGCTCTCACACTGATTCTGTGTGTCACCTGGGTTTGCTGGGCCAGTGATTTCAGCCATTTATTAACTGGGACTTGGAATTAAGAAAAATGCTTTCCACTACAGCTCTGAAACACATAATAATTAAAAGAAATCATTTACTTATTGTCATGGTACTACTGATCACTCACAATCACACCACACCTTCCCTGCTACCCTGTGCTACCCAAGTCTCAGCACCTTGTTCCCTGGCTTGCTTTCAGATGCCCGGCTGTTTGTCCCCCTAGCAGAAGCAACATTTTCCTTCATTTCTTTTCCTCTTACCTGGACATATTCTGATTTTATTTCGTGTGTGAGTGCCCTACTGGTGCTGGGAGGGAGCTGGCTGAGCCCATGGCAGAGGTAGGCTGTCTCCAAAGTCAGCAGCACTGCATGGATTTCTGTCAGCCAAGGACCTGGCACTCAGCCTGCCCAGGGAAATGCTACCAGTGATTCCAGAGCGAGACACAAAACACTCACAGCACATGTAACTGGGCACTGCAGCAATATACAGAAATGGCAGAAACCTCTGGACCCCATCAGCCACCAAGTGAGAAGCAGAAAGCTTTAAGCCCTAAGGAATTTGTGTCTAGGTTTGTTTGCATCCTATAATTATTCTAGTTAGTTCAACTACAAATATTACTTGTGGTGCCATCATCTTAAGCAGTAGAAAATCCCACAGATCAATAGGATATTGCATTATGTTATTTCCTTTCATTGCTTTTAGGTCTCACATCTTCCATGCCTTTATCTCAGGCAGAAGTAAATAACTACATGACTGTTTTCTGCAATGGCATTTTACATAGCCCTTAAGCTTTCTCTACAGAGCCAAGCAACACCCATTTTCATATCCATCTTTAATGGGCGTAGAAAGTGCTTAGTATCCTGCAGTATTTATGACTCTCTGGGTGCTTCTTATTGGAGATATTGGTTTTCTGAGGACTGGCTAGAAGTGCTCAAAGCAGACATAGAACACCAGCTAAACATGAACCTCAGTGAAATTTCCAGCTCCACCCCAGGAGCCAGCTCTGAAGGCAGCCAGGGCTCCTCCGCCCACAGCAGCTCCCCCAAGATGAGTTGCAAAAAAAAAATTCCAAATAAAAAAAACCCACCATACTTCAAATTCATTCATATACATCCTAGAGAAACATCTTTTTCTCCACCTTTTTTGTGATAATCAAATACCAGGCCAGAGTTGCCTGCACAGAAAGATGTTGCTGCAGAAAATAGCTCCTCCTGTGTGATCAGAATATGAAGAGTTGAGAACTTGCACTGAAAGGAGAGAAGAAAAGTGCACTGCAAAATACAGCAAAGCAGCCAGGCTGCCTTTGACCAGCAATGTGCTCATGGCCAGGGTACCTCAGAAGGACACGGCAGAGGGCTCCTGCCTTTTTTCTTCATGGACTGCCTAAGATGCTTTCAAGGGACTGTGCCCTGCAGAAGAGAAAGGGACTGGAAAAAGCACTGGGAGGCCCATGCAGTACCTGACACTCCCTATTGGATTTGTTTAGATGATGATCATATTTACCTGGTTTCCCAGATGTGTGCATCAGCAGCAGGAAGCCTGACTGGTGGAGGGAATTTTCTCTTGTGCTGGGACAGCAGAAGGAAGAGGAACCTTTCCACATGGTGGCCTGAGGACTTGTATGGGGAAAGCTGGCACCTCCCTTCCACCAGCTTCAGTGGTGCATCAGCAGCACCAACTCTAGGCCCTGTGGCACTGCAGCACTCCTCCTCTGCAGCACAAGGAACAAGTTGGGCTGCTACCTGGTATTGCTAGCACTGGCACCATAAAGCTACAGCCGTTCAGGTTCATTTTCTAAGCTCCTTTCCCAGTTTTGTTTTCACACCTGTTCCATGAACACGTGTGCCCAGATTCACTCTGGAGTCCCTTGCATACACAAAGCCAAACACTTGTTGAGATGAGCACACAGCTCTGGGGCTACCGCAGTCTGAGCCATCATTGCCTGGGCTTCCTGCACTTTCCCCTATCCAAGCCACTGCTCCTAATGTCACTGAAACTGCGGGGGAAAAGGAAAACAAAAACTCTCCAACAACATCTTTGGTGTTAGAGAGTCAAGGCATTGCTTTATTACCTGGCCAGGATGTCGCTCTGGCCAGGATGTACCACAGAAATTGTCTCACCCACACATAGCCCGGGTGTGCAGACAGAATCATTCCATGATGCATGGCTTTTACTGGATTCTTCAGATATTTTATGCAGTCAAAATACATAGGAAAGCATTGGGTCAGTGTTCATTGGTCTAAAGTTGAGCAAACCCCCAGTATTCAGTTTCCCATTGGATCTGAATCTCCTTGTCTCTGATGTTAATGATAATTTTCATTCTTCAGTTTTTCTTATCAGTCCTTTCCTGACCAGATGTCTTCACCCCTGCTGGAGGTGGCGTCTGGGGTAGCTGTTTGTAAATAGCCACTGATGTCCTGCTGATGTTCGGCTGATAGCTCTTTATCTTTTGGGTTACTCCCAGTCTGTTGATATGCTGAGTCCACCTGACCTCACCTGGTAGAACAATGCCCTGGAGAGAAACCTAAAATTCCTTTTCCGGGGTAAAGACAAACAGAACCCTTTGACTAAAGCTATACAAAATTTTAAAACTGGTATATTTTCTAACACTAACATGCGACTCAACAGCCCCTTCTCCCTTCCCAGTTAGCTGTCCTGCAACATCACCTCTCTGCCACGTGCACGCCCTGCCCCTTCTTTCCTCCTCCTTGCTTCTGCTTTGCAAGCTGAACAACATCATATCAGTATCAAACATATATCAGTTTTTTACAAATACCCTGCTCCACTGTAGTTATTTTTAAAGAGCAATTCTTTAAAACACATCTTGTTTGCAGCTGTTTTCATGTGAAGATTTGCCACGTGACAAGCCAAAGTCAGGTAAATATAAGGAATTACAGCAGTAAGGGGGAAAAGGCAGGGAAGGAGGTGAAATACTCCCGAGCATTAAGGCTTCTGCAGAAGTGAGCAATAAAGGAAATATAGGCATAACCCAAGGAACAGATGGCCTGGTTGCAACCTCTCTGAGTGGAAGTCAGGAATAATGCCTGTGGGGTTGGAACAGTAAACTGGGACTGACCAAGAGGCTGCAGGCTGAAAAAATAAAATCTTGGAAAGGATTGGAAATTCAGAAGACACCATCTATTGTCATCTGTCTTACATGTGTGGGAAACAAATGTACCCAGCAGGTCTGCAGGCAGATCACAGATCTGGCTCCTGCTCCTCATCTTTCACTGAACTTGAAATAACCTGTCCAGAGGGGGTCTGTCCTGCTGAGATCTGCCCCAGCCTAAGCTACTGCTCTTCTCCTTTTGCCACCAGCATCCCTCCAATAAAAAAGTCCCAAATAGCACCTGCCACACAGCCCTGCACAGCTTGTGCTCTCACAGCTCATACCCATGATCTGGGACAATCAATTCCCTGTTCCAATGGTTTTCACAAAAAAACCACCAAACCCTCAAGTACCTCTTCCTTAACACACCCACTTACCATGCTCAGCACTGAATCCTCCCTTCAGTCAACTCACCCCCTGAAATCTTCATAAAAAATAAAGCATTTTAACATGCTGCATTGAAAAGTTTTTCTTCTTTCTTATTTTTTTTTTAAGAGGTCAGCAGTGTCACCTCCTTCTGAAAAATAAAAATGGAAGTGTGGACTCTTTGAGCTTTAAGCTAATACAAGCTCTCAATCAGGTCCTGCAGTGCAATACCTGCAGCTTCTCTACCCCCTGTCCAGTGTCAGAGGGATAGTCCTTTGAAAGGGGGTAACAAATGCAGTGAGAAAGGAGCAACAAGGCTGACAACATTTACAGTAAAGTATTAAAAAAAAAAAAAAAAAAAAGAAAGGAAAAACTTTTGACTCTGGTTATCAGCAAACACTACAAATAAAAAGGCAGAAGAAATCCCTATTTCCATCCACGTTAGAGGATAAACAAGACAGATAACGTTTCCTAACGCTAGCAAGAACAGCTGTATTTGGGAAGGTTTCTGGCATTACAGCCAAGGGCAAACCAAAATGAGCTGACATTCTTCTGCTAGAAAGTCAAAATCATATTTATGCTTTGCACGCAGTTTTTATTTAATGTGTCACTTGTGTGGAGACAGACTTCACATTCCTGAGAGGGTCAAATGCATTTCTGAATTGCTCTGTTTAATACCTCCAGTGCCTGAGGAGCAAGATCTATGGATCTATCTACCATGGATTTGCCTTGCTCCTTTGCTGGTGGAGGTTTCATCTCAAGGGGCATGATCTCACTGCTGCACACAATTAGCATATCTAGCACTGGAGAGAGGGAAATTCTCATAGCCAGAGTGAAGCTGCTTTGCCACTGATGGAGCCTGGTGGCCAAAAAACACTTACAGCACTCAGGGAATAGCCATCACCCCCAGCCATCCCTGTTTCCATGCCTTGGTTGGTGCACTAGACACTGTCAGCAATTTGCCCAAACTAAGCCCATGCTAAGCAGGATCCCAGCTCAGTGTAATGCTCTCCCCTCACCTTGACAAGGAGCCAACCTCCTGAGACTCCCCCATGATTCGCCCCAATCGAGCCTGGAGACACTTCAGAGACCAAGTCAGAGAAGTGGGTATTTGCTTTATTCGGTGCACCGGGTGTGTGGGAATTCTTTCCACCAAACACACACATCTCAGTACCCCCAAAGACACAGTGTTACAGGTAAAATCATGAATATTCATTACATTCTTCAGGATAGGAGTGGTTATACAAATCATTTCTCAGAAGTCATTAATATCATTAGCATGTGCACCATACATTCTCTGTATGTCGTGGTGGTCTTTGGAGACCCCCAAAGCCCCCCTCAAGGTGAAGGTCTTTTGTGGGATGATTCGGTGGTTTCTGTGCTGGTTTCAAATGCATGCTTTAGCTGATAAGCCATCAGGCCAGAGCTGTTACCTACAATTTGAATTTGAATTAAGAGTTCAGCCTTCAGCCTGGAAGCGAGGACAGGCGCCTGTGCTGGTGGAAGGGGGCAAAAGCCCAGAGAATCTTTCTCACCTGCCTGAAGTTATTCTGGGTAAAAGAAATTTGGCCTTTTATTAAATAATAAGGAATGCAAAATAAACCCGAGGAAAGTGAAAGGTCCTGGGTAGCAATGCACAGGGGCACTCAGGGAGCATTTTAGACCATGAACTGGTGGCATAATTTAACCTCAGCTGGCAATTAAGTACCACACAAGTTCTTGCTCACTCCCCTTCACTCCCAGTTGGAGAGGGAACAGAACCGGGGGAAAAAAAGAGTAAAAAAAAGTAATCCACCCCTAGCTTTGTGGGTTGAGATAAGAACGGTTTACAAACAGTAACTAATTAAGATAATAATGACAATACATTAAAAAAATTAAGAAAAACAAGTGGTGCATGATACAATTGCTCACAACCCACTGGTGAATACCCATCCCATTTCCAAAGGGTGATCAGCCCCTTTCTGTGTAACTCCTCACACTTTATATCCTGGGATGGTGTTTTATAGTAAGGAACATCCTTTTGACCAGTTTGGGTCTGCTGTCCTAGCCATGCTCTCTGCCAGCTTTCTATGCACCTCCCCGCTGGCAGAGGAAGGGGTACTGCTAAGTCCTTTATTTAGGGTAAGCACCACTAAGCAACAGTCAAATATCACTGTGTTATCAATGTTATTCTCATACAAAATCCAGAGCACAGCACTGTACCAGCTACTAACAAGAAAATTTACTCTATCCCAGTGAAACAAGGACAGCTAGGCAGACTACTCCAGCAAGGGACAACCAGCTCCAGGGGAAAAAAAATCTTACCAGTCAAAGCACAGGTTAAGTGTTTTACATCCTGAAGAACAAGGCACCAGCATTACTCTGAGTTCTTTTCTTCTGTCAAAAAGAAGACAACCAAAGCCTAGACTTAGCAACCAAAAGGTAAATAAACAAGCAGTACTCCCCTTTCACAGGCTCTGTGGGTTTATACCAACAGCCCCCAGAGGTGCCGCAAATAGCCTTCCAGCCTGCAGAGCATCCCCCTCCCACACACCTGGCTCATCAGGAACTGCCCCAGCTGGTCATTGCCAACATGTATCTGGGGAATTTGGGCAGCTGCTTTTATTTAAGATTTTGGTAAGCATAAGCAAAGCGAGAAGTGGTTTGGGTTTTTTTTTCCCTTAGCACCAATGATCCTTTTCAGAATAATGATCCTTTTCAGAGCAGCTTCACAGCTGTGAGTCAGTCGGGGTCAATTTTCCATTGGAAAATCCCCATCTCTTTTGTCCTTTGGGACAACTAATTTTAAGACACCATCCTCATCAAAGCAGCGCTGTAAGCAACACACCTCTGTGCAATTCTCCTCATCTGCTCTTTGGTGTTTTCTGACTCTCACTCTCAAGCCAGGCTGAAAGTAAAACTCCTCTCCTGCCTCCCTGGGCGTGAACAACCTCCCTTGCTCCCAGGCAGCGCTGCTGAGAGAGATCCGTGCCAAGCACCTCTCTACGGGTGAATGAGTGCACCCCAGGGCTGGGGGATGAAGTAATTCACACCCTGAAGCTGTACCGCCAGCCTGCCCTGTACCTCGGGGGCATGAAACAGCCTGGAGAGGTCGGGGTGATGGCTAAGCTGATGAACGACTCTGAAGCAGATCTGGTGGAATTGCGTACAAAATCCAGAGTAGTTGTACAGTTAAAGGTGTCCATGTACGGATGGAGGCCCCTCCGGGTTGGGCTGGAATAGGACATGAGATCCTACAATGACCATCATGCTCTAATTTGGGATTTTTACCATCTCAAAATTCCACTCCCATTTGAGTGCAATTCTCAATGCAGGGTAACTGGCAATTCATGCCTGGATCTGCTCCTGCACAGTCTGATCCATAGCCCAAGCCATGCCAAAATAACCTGCTTTGAAACGGTTTAAGGGCATGCACACACGGAAGATTAATCAATTCACTTTAAAAACATCTTCTAGCCAAAAAGTTGCTGAAATATGCCATCTCCTTCCCCCATGGGATCGGGCTGTGGTGGGGGCTGCAGTGCTGGTCTCCAGTCCCACTCCTGTCCCTGTCCTGCTGCTCACCTCCTACTGAATCCACTGTCACCCGGTGTCCTCTTCCCCTCCACCAAATCTGCTGGATACTGGGCAAAACACACAGCTTTCCTTCAAATACACCCTGGGTGAATGGGGGATCTCTCTGTGTGCCTGACAAGGGCTAATTGCAGCCTTTTGGTACCTGCAGCCCTCGGTCCCCATCCCGCAGTTGCTGTGCTGCTGCACAATATGCAGCGACTCAAGCCCCAAACCTGGAGAGGATGCTGTGGGGGCTCCCTGTGCTTCCTCACCCCGGCAAGGTGATAGACACGGGGTATAACCCGGGCTGTGCGCTAGGGAAAACGTTCCGGGGAGAGCAGAGAAGCCCCGCACAGTGCGAGTTTTCACTTGTTTAACACGGTAACTGATCACTGAAGCGACTCAGCACACAGAGCCAGGCCCGGGTGGGTGCCAGAGGCACCCTGGCGCGGGTAGCCCGCCCGAGGCTGGGCGATGGATTCGCGAGGCGGGAGAGCCTCCTGCTGGAGAGACACGGCGAGAGATGCGGGATGAGGGATGCGGGATGAGGGATGCGGCATGCATGCAGCTGCCTCTGCCCGCTGTCCCCACGGAGCGACAAACACCCTTTATGGCTCATTTTTGGAACCACTTTCTCCTTAGTCCTTAAGGCTGCGCCCCTGCCTCCTTTCCATCTCCTCCAACCGCTATTTCTTCGCCTCCAGGAGCTGAGGCTTGGCACCCCTGGGCACCTCTGGAGGAGCCCCAGGGTGCTCAGCTGCGGGGCACCGCTGGTGCTCGGGGCTGGGGCGTGTAAATAACACCCAAAACCCGTGGGAATGGGGAGTGTTTCCTGACACAGTGCTGGGCAATACCTTGGCTGGGTTACTGCCTGGGGCTTCTCTCCATCCTTCTTTCCTGACATTGTGCCCTGGCTGGGCCCCCCATGCAATGCAGTCAAGGAAAGGGCAGTGAGGTCTGGAGAAAGGCAGTGAGGACAGAGTATCACAGAATTATGGAATTGTTAAGGCTGGAAAAGGCCTATGAGATCGTTAAGTCCCACAATTAACCCTGTACTGCCAAACCCACCACTAAACCGTGTCCCTAAGTGGCACAACTACATATTTTTGAACATTTTCAGGGATGATAATTCCACTGTTTTCCTGGGCAACCTATGGCAATCCTGACCACTCCTTCAGCAAAGAAATTTATTCAATCTAACATCCAATTTAACATGCAATCTAAACCTCTGCTACAACCTGAGGCCATTTCCTCTGTCCTGTCACTTGATGCTGGGAGAAAAGACCAAATCCCGTGGCTACACCCTCACTTCAGGGAGTTGAAGAATGCAATGAGGTCTCCCCTGGGCCTCTTTTTCTCTAGGATAAACACCCTCAGCTCCATCAGCTGCTTCTCACAGGACTTGTGTTCCAGCCCTTCCCTAGCTTTGTTGCCCTTCTCTGGTTGTGCTTCAGGACCTCTATGTCTTTCCTGCGGTGAGTAGCCCAAAACTGAACACATGCTAAGGCATGGAACAGCATCCCACAAAGTAAAACACAGTGAGCTCAACCCCTGCAGCCAGGCAGCACTGAGACCTATTTCAGTAATTGGACTTGATGTTCTTATAGGTGTTTTTGAATCTTAACAGTACTAATTCTATAACATAGTAGATATTTCTAAATCCAGGTGTGGCATGAAGGGAGGTGACTTATCCCAGTGTTACTCCTTTGTAGGTGTATGATCCTAGTCCTGGCTGAGTCAGACTAAGTGGGCTGCTTGTTGGACCCAGCATGGCTGCCCCAAGCAGGGACAGAGGAACAACTTCATCTGAGCTCTGGGCTCTGCCAGATGAGCGCCGGGGCTCTGCCAACACATCCAAGGCATTACCCCTCCCAGATGGCTGCTCGGTCCCTCCGCTAGGAGTGACATGCTTTCTAGCTGGAGCAGAAGGGACATCTGCCTGGGCTTCAGCCACCAGGAGTTGCTGCTGGCCTCCCTGTGCAAGCTTACATTCGCTCTCAGGTGAAAGGATGGACCGTAAAGAAGTCACACTGCAGATACAGATGTCCAGGAGGATGTCCAGAGGAGCCATGAGGCAGCCTGAAGCAGGGAGTGGCCCAGGCATGTGTGGGTGGTGACACTGCCCACTTCCACTGCTGCCAGAACTTGCCAGCAACTTGTTTGCACAGAGATCAAAGCTCAAGAACGAGCATTTTGCAAAATTATAGCCTCACCTATTAAGCACTGATGTCCTACAGCTGAGTTCTGATAAATACACTAGCCTATTAGATTTCTTTTGGGCCATGAAGTCCTATACCCTCAGGGCTGCCCCCAAACCTGATCTCCCTGTGTAAGAGAATTGCCTTCTCAGTGTTTTTTTCCAGAATGGCTTCCCTAGACCCAGCACAGGTGAATTTCAGGCACCCTCACAGTGCATTTTTTTTCTTAGCATAGTTTGGATATCATGGGATCCTGCGTTGTACATATTGCTGTGCAGTGCAAACCTGCATAAATTCCCTTTGAACCCCACATCCTCTCCATTGACTGTGATACATCTGAGAGTGACCCCCTTGAATCAAAGAGCGAGTAGAATCTGCCTTATTCCTTCTGGAAAAAACACCCACGAGAGCACAGAGCAGCACAGCTTTTTTCTATATTTTGACCAGAAATCAATTCCATATAGAGCCAAGAGTGACGTAACACCAGCCCCGAGTGTATGTTTGAATCCTGGAATGAATTGCCTGCCGCCCCTCGTTATTTCTAGCCCTGGTGGCTTTCGGGCAGCTCTGCATGGTGCTACTTGTGCTGCGCTGCTGCTGCTCAGCCTCCTGCCAGCTGTGCTGCGCTGTGCTGTGATTCGCCCCAATCGAGCCTGGAGACACTTCAGAGACCAAGTCAGAGAAGTGGGTATTTGCTTTATTCGGTGCACCGGACGTGTGGGGAATTCTCTCCACCAAACACACACACCAGTACCTCCAAAGGCACAGTGTTATAGGTAAAATTCATGAATATTCATTACATTCCCCAGGATAGGAGTGGTTATACAAATTACTTCTCATAAGTCATTAATATTACTAGCGATGTCTTGTGCTCAGTGGCAAAAGGATTCCTTTTGCCGCCTTTTGTCTTGATAAGATTTAGGGAATCCACAAGGCCAGAACTGACGGGCGCCGTGCTGGTGGAACTGGCAACAGCTCAAAGAAACAAGAGTGGTTGAAGTGCAAATAGATT
>VZRM01007181.1:0-42863 GCA_013397955.1 Grantiella picta | reverse complement strand
ATTATTATTATTATTATTATTGGGAAAAGAGACACATAAATGTGTCCACTACACACTGTAACCACTCACAGTTTTTGCAGACTTGATGTGCCCACACAGAATATGGAAAATTAACAGGTTTTTTCATTATAGGAACCAAATCGGCCAAAGGTTTGAAGTACATCTAATTCCCCATCATCACTTAAAAGAGCGCTACAATATATCTGTAGAGACAACCAAAAACTTTACATTCCAAAAGAACAAAGCTCTAGTTAAAGATTAATATGAAATAACAGTGAGTTTTCTAAATTGAGAAATCTCAAGTGGCTTTTTTCAGACAGCCCAGAACCATATGGGGGATAACTGTCCCTGCTCTTGCCCACTGTATCCTTGCCAGAGAGTCCTTACTTTCTGCCTTGATTTCAGATGAATCAACTTAAGTTCCAGCACATGCTACACAGTCCTCTCTTATCCCTAGAAAGGTTATTTTCCTTGATTGTGATAACTGGCATCCTAATTCTCAATGGGCCCTTTTCCTCAGTCTGAGAAATTTCTCAGTCCACAGGCTTCCAGACCTCTCTGAGGAGGCTGTTCTCCACAGCCTGTGAAAACCTGTCTCTTCTTTAGTAATTATTTTCACAGGAGAAGTCCCACCTTTCTTCCACAGTCACTGACATTTTAAATCTTAGTTTTAAATTTTAAAAGACATATCATATGAACAGCAAATTAAGCATAAAGTGTCCGTTTTTCAGTGTCCATAAGACAAAAGGTTTGCATATTCCCATATATGGCTATTACTAACATCCAGATGTTAGAGGTTTTTTTTCCTTTTAAGATCTTGCAGAATAACCTGTCTTGTCTTTTCTCTTCAAGACTCCTTGGCCCCTAGAAACACAGGGGCATGTTGAGTTCCCAGTCCCTCAGTTAAACTCTGCTTCAGGCTCAGACTGGTTCATGGTCATAGAATATTGGAATCAGTAGGATTGGAAAAGACCTCCAAGATCATCAAGCCCATCTTTCAACCAAATACCACCATGCTCATTAGAGTATATTGCAAAGTTTAGTGATGTTCACCATTTAAAATGATACAGCTTCTTAAACACCTGAAACTCTCATTCCAAAATAAAATTCTGATTGCTGTATCAATCCATTGCTTTTTAATATTCAGCACACAGATAAAAAGCACCTTGCAAGTTGCTTTCTCATGACATTAGTTCTGGAAAGTCATCTTTTGAGAAGTGAGATATAGTTAGTGATAGCTACAACAAAAAGAAACTTCCTACTACATCCTCTCGATTTTCAAATATATACTGCAATATATATTCCTATATGTTGCAGTATATACTTGTATTAAAAATAAGCTCAATGTATTTGTTGACTAACTGCAAATTCTACTAATAATTTAACAAAAGTATGAGCCTGGGAAATTTGAGTTAATGGTGTTGAGTATTTCAATGGGCTCTTTTCTTATTTTAGCTGTTGTGTATATTACTCAAGTAAATCAAATAAAAAATAAATAGAGTTTTATGGCATCTCCTGGCCTTCTCCAGCCAGTATTTGCATGTCTATTAATGCTACTGTAGATAGGATTTCAAGGAGGAGGTCAGTGCAGTTGGCAGCAGATCCAGAACTAGGAATTGACTCAAGAGCTGGGCGATGGCTCCTGCCCTGATACAGTGACATCTCTAATACAAGAACACAGTACTCTTTTTTGGGTGCTGACTAGGAGTTAAAGCACAGGACAAAATTGCAGGAACATATAAAGAACATAAAGCAAAGTAGACCATATGTAGGTCTCCAAATTTGGTTAGATAGGAGAGTTTCTGAAGTGGTTTCTAAAACCATGAGGTGGTTTCTTTTCACCATGAAAAGAACTAGATGGACTGTTGAACGCAAGCATGGAACACATTAAAATATTAGAAGTTTTTTTTAAAAATTGTAACCAAGCAAGGAGTGGAAAGTCCCCCTACTGTTTTCATTAGTGATGCAGAGCTACTGGCATGACTGTCAACCAAAGATGGGCAGCAGCCTCCAGAGCTTGTCTGAACCATTAGGTGACCCGGGGTTTATTTGAAGTCATAAGTCCTCACAGTACATTAATCCAGTTTTACAGAGCAACTTTAGTGAAGGCAAAGACTTATAATAAGGACCACGCTGCCACAGCACAGCAGAGAAATGCCCCTGACATTCTTAGAGCTGGGCAGGTGGGGGAACTACTGTGTTGCAGAATGGAGAAAGTTAGTTTGATCTGTGGGCTTTGGCACATGGTGAGCATTTTTGCAAGGAAGTATTTTACTGTAATTTAACTTTTATTGTAAGGCATGACACATCCTTTCCAGCTAATTGCTCTATTTCAGCTTTTAAAATGAACAGCTCTTTCTCTCTTATGTTTCAGCTCATATATTGTAATGATATTACTGCTGTTAAAGGTGACCTGGAAATGATTTTAAATTATTTGCTTCTAGCTTCTTCATTCGTTTACAATGAATAAAAATGCCTAAGAGATTCTAGACTATTTCTAAAGCATATACCCTCCCCCTGCTCCACTCCCCCTTTCTATTTTCACTTTATGTGTGTCATCTCTCATACTCCAGCTTTACCCAAGTTAGAAGTGCACAGGATATATCCCTAACAGCCATTTTAAGTTGAAGAAGTAATAAAGACTTTTAGGGCAAGACTCAGCTCTGTTCCGTGATGTTCTATACAGATTCTGATGAGTGTTGTGCTACTCTGGGGAACTGTCTGGCCTTCATCACTTCTGCACTGGGCCAGAAGCTCTGCATTTATTCCACTCACTGGTTAGATTCTTCATTTTGTGATTGATGATTTTGGTATGGATTTGTCTTAGAGAGAGGCCAAGAGGCAAGAGATGCTGTCCGAAGACCTGCAAGCCTCTGTTGAAGGATAGGCAGATAGAGCACCCATATATTAAGGCATCAACATTCAAGACAGATAGAACTCCCCAATCTTCCAAACCCCAATTTAGACTGCCAGATAATACCTGTGAGCCTTATTAAGATTTTTGCTTTTAGCTAAGAGATTCAGACCAATTTCAAAAAAGAAGAGGTGAATTATAATTTTGCATGAGAAAAAAAAAAATCCAGAATCCATAGTTTTAAAAGACTGCTATGCAAAGATGTTCTATCACCCAGAGCCAGGTCAGAGAAGCAGCTGCCTCTGGGAATGGCAAGTACTCCTTAATCTTTCATTTTATGTGCAGAATAAAGAGATCAAACCAACTTTTAAAACACCTGAGCAACAGTTTTGTACTGCAAAGAAGAATAGTGTTATCTCTTTCATAGCTGTTAAACTGAAGCATTTACAAGATGTAAAGTCCCTACTGGGAGTGTAATGTGAAAATCCACTCAGTATGTGTGTTTCTTTAGGAAGTTAAAGTGTTGGCAACTTGATTAATTTAACTTCTCTTTTTCCTTCAACCCTAAAAGACGAGAACATTCTGAAATGTACAATGAAAAATCTTGCTACAAAAAGGATTTTATTCTGTGCAAAACCAAATCAGATTACACTTTCTTTGTCAGAGAACTATGCATGCTGTAATCATGGGGTATCACAAGAGCATGAAGCTGCTGCAGTCAAGGATAATTTGAAACCCACAGGTGGGCAAACATCAAAACACACCTTCAGTTCTATAGAGGTGTTGCAGAGATGAGTGGACAAACAGGTTAAATAAACCGCTGGATTTCTGAAGCAATTGATGTATTCGGTATGATTGGCTCCAGCAGCACAAAAACATAACAAAAACAAACAGTAAGAAAGGTTTGTTGTTCTCAGAAGAAATTGCTATATCCTGTTCCCAAGTGGGAAAAAACCTGTATTTTAATCTCAAAGAAACTATTTGAATACCAGAGCACTCAAAATAAGTGAAACACCCATTACATGGATCAGGATAGACAAAATCAAGGTGATTAGCTCAAGAAAAGGTCCTATCTAATGAGCTGACACTGTCATAACCCAGTTTGAATGTTGAATCCTCCACAACATCCCTTTTGATATTTTTGAAGGAAAAGGAAGACTTTAGCAAGGCTTTTGACACTGTGTCCCATAACATACTCATGGACTCTCTGCTGAAACATAGGTTAGATAACTGTACGGTGAGATGACCTAAAACCAACTGAACCATAAATTTGATTCCTCTTTTCCAAAATACAAGAATAGTTAAAAAATAACTCCTATAGAGTGACATTTAAAAATAAGCTATATGCCATCAAAATGTCTCATTTCCCACAAAAAGAAAAAAGGCACCCATGATTTTAAACTAGACTGTTAAAAACCATGCACCCATTTAAAGTTGAACGTGAATTCAGCCAAGGAGAGAAAACTGAGAGGGTACCTCATAAAATAACAAAGTCTGAAGGTTAATAAGTACTTGGAATTTTTAATACAATTAAATTTCTAATTTAAAAAAACATTTGACAATCTTTATTTCTGTAGTCTGTGATGTTAAATGTGATACCACGTGTCTATAAAAAACCATTTCACAATAAATCTAGGAGTCTTCTAGAGACTAAAGTGAGTTGTAAATTAGATATTTTGTGATTTAATACTTCTTAATTGGTTAAAAAATTAGAAGAAGAACATGCTTCCCCCACCTCCATAATTGCTACACTTATTAGCTTCTACTAGACAGGTTTCCTTACCTTCATCAAAAAGAATGAGACCTGTGAGTCCTACAAGACATATTGATAGAATTTACTGGAGATGATGAATTCTGTGGACAATTATACTCCAGTATGGACCTCTTACACTTCAGAGCCCCATGAAAGAAAAATGTACTCACAGCAAAGATTAAAAAAAATAAGAAAACAGTTTTTACAACCACTGAGGGAAGTGTTACTGGTTTGTTTTTTGTGTTCAATTAATTTTTCAAATACCTTAGTCAAAATGTCAATAGCCCTCCATCATTGTTAAAATCTATTCTTTCCTCAAAGTATTTATGAGATAACTGATGGCACAGATAATTTGTCATCAAAGGAAAAACAAAAATAAAATGCTGACAAAACATACTTCCACAGCAATATTCAGAATGGCAAGTGTGTAACAGAATTTTTAAAGCACTATTTTTTTTTAAATCTTCCTCTACATAGAATGTGTTTTCTTAGTGACACTGGTAATATGACCTTCAGATAGACCAGGAGTGCTTTATACAAACTATGACTGGAAAGATGGCAAGTTTTTGTTTGTTGGAGTATTTTCATCGGTCTATTTTTGACAAGATCAAAAAACTCCTTCCATTCAAATTTACACTTGGCTGAGGATGAAAAGTAGCTGTATTCTTTGACATAAAATAACCCACAGTATCAAGTAATAAACCTTTGAAAGCATTCTTACTAATAACTGAATTCAGGACAGCAACTGAGCAGAAATATCAGTGTCTGTCATACACCGTGCTTCCGAAGTGTTCTGCTAATCACTTGTAAGCACTGAACACACAGCTCACTGAAGTCTCTTTCTGTTGTTTGCATTTCAGATGAAAAATAATTCAAACAAACAAGAAGGCATTTTAGAAAGTGTCGCAGAACAAATCTTTAGAACTCTCCCTTCTTAAAAAAAAACGCAAACCAACCAAACAAAAAAACTCCCAAAACCAACAAGCAACGAACCCCCCAACTAGAAATCAATCATTAAAACCACACAGAGAAGGAGCTCCTCTCCTTAATTCCCACCCTAATTAATGCCTTTCAAGAAAAGTTACAGAAGTACTGAATTATGTGGTAGGTGGGACATGGAAACCCAGGAGTGAAAAAGTTTAAATCCTTCCAAATCAGCACTTACAAATCAGGGATGCCACATGCCCATGTAAACTAAGTTATCAATCTGTTCCTGCTGACAGAAATTCTCTCCCTGTCACAGAATTTTTGAAGGGGTTTCCATCTGATTCCTTTAGACTCTTACCCAGGTACATCCACTAATGTAATTTCTAACAGCAAGTAGAGCATAAAGATCCTGACAAGGTGGTGTTAGATAGTCAGCTAGTATGTTCACATCACAGAAAATCAGTACTAAACATTTCTTGGGTTTGTGTCTCTGAAAGCAGCAACCACTTGTGTGACACTGCAATTGATATTCTCTATGAGCACGCAATATGTCTGCGTATACTTTATTTTCATATCTGAACTCAAACCAATCCTGCTCTATGAATGCCTAATAAGAATAATCTGTCTCAAGCATTAAAAAGAACATGCCCTTGGATGTTGTTCTGTTCCTTTCCTATTTATCTGATCTAGCAAAGACTTTCACAGAAGTGATATTCTTTTATTGGAATTCATTAATAAATTATGCAACTGACATCTAAAATCCCTGCAACAGTCATTTGCATGACAGAATACTTACACTGGCAGCACTTTTTTTTCAACAAGGTCAAAAATCTCAATCAGTTACACCTACATCAAGTCTAGATGGTGAAGAATTTGGGCTGTATACTTTCATGGTAGAAATCCTTCATTAACAAAGAATAAACATTCTGTTGTACATGCACAAGTAATGCAAACTATGAACTGAAGGTGATGTCTGAAGAAAAAGAACAGCAACAGCAACACTTTACTGCTTCTGAAAGATGAACTTTTCTTATGCCCTCTGAGACACTGTAATTAGCTTTATATTACAGTTCTGTAAGGGGAAAAATCCACTAAATATAATTTTTACCTTATCTTTAATATTACTTTCATAACACTAAATCAACAGATTATTCTTAATAAATCTGGAACTAGGTCTTGCAGTCCTAATTTACTTTTCACTACTTAGAGACTTCTTTTAGCTGAGTATATACTCTTTGCTAAGCATGTCCTTTGATGCATGAACCAAACAAACCTACCATCTAGGCCCACAAATTGAAAGTTCATAGTCAAACCATGGATTCTGATGTTCATCAGAGCTGATAAAAAAACAAGCGAGAAGGCTTTGAAATATTTTCTGAAAGACCTCTTCTGTTTTATAGGACTTTACTTCCCTAAGTCTTCTTTCTTTCCCCCTTTCACTTTGCTGCTGAAAAGAGATGCATTTCAGAGATCGGAAAGATAAAAGAGGGAGAATAAAAGGACAAAATTAAAATTTTTCAAATCCTATCATGTACTCTAGAAACCATCTTTATCTCATTCTGAAGAGAAAAGAAGCAGTAAATGAGAATTCAATGCTAGTCGTATATGAACCTGTACAGGGTTCTTCCTCTTTTGTAGTGTAATTAATAAAATCTTCTCTTTGATGAATTGTTCTCCATAAAACAGCTGCACAGGTTTTAGACTTCTTGTTCATTTACAGTGTATAACAGTTACATTTATGTAAAGGAAAGACTGGGAGAAACAAATGAGAAAAGCAAAAATGCCCAAGCTCTGTAGACGTTCTATCAGAACACTGCTAAAGCAGTCTTAAGTAGTCTCCCAAATTCATTGATATTAAAAGTTTTACTGATGGTATCCATTATCTAGGAAAATTATGAAACAAAGAATTCTTCTTTTGAAGAGGACTCATAGTGACACCTCAATTCTACCACACAGTGAATCACAAACAGAGCTATGAATCCCTAACATACAAGTAATCCTGTATTTTACATTCCACTCACTGTGCAATACATCCCACTAAAGGCTTAGCCCACCAATTATTTTCAGGTCTCAAATATTGCAGGTCTTTGAGTGCATGTCGAGTGAGGTCTTAAAAAATTATACATTATTAATCATTAAATTAGTAACTTTTAATCAAGGAACTCATCTAGAAAGTAGGACAAGGCCAGTCCGGTCAACCTGATGCTGATTATCACACAGATGGGTTATCATGCACTTTCTCAAGAGGCTTTGTTTGGATTTGAGAGCAAAATTATTTCTAGTATCAAACTATGTGTGTCCTTTTTTCCTGTTTAAAGCTCAAGCTATTAACTGTGATTAGAAAATGAAATGCAAATACTTCTGAAGAAATAAGATTAGGGGAACAATTGCATGGTTTGTCATTGCCATCAACAGGCGTACACAGTTCTCTGCAATTACTGGGGGTGAGGTGAGCAAGGCTAGGCACAAGTGAGGATCTTTGCCAGGCAAAATCTCTGTTCATATAATTTCATTCTACTATTCACAGACACCCTTCAGATCAAAAGAGTGTCACCTCTAGAAGGACAAACAACTAACATGCTATCCAACTGCAGATAAAAATTAGATAAAATAAGACATCAGCTTTCTAACCTAACAAATTGGTTGGAGAATTTATTTCCTGGTTTTCAGTGTTGCACAGGTGTGTAACCTGGGTTGCAACTTGTGTGAAAAACTTCTAAGCTGCACGCAAGTGTGGTGAGAAAACAAATACAGTAGATCCACTTCAGGTAAGAAAAGCAAAATTAAACACAAGAAGCAAGAATGCTAAAACAGAAGTGGTCAGTAGGTCAAGGATTCCAGGGGTAAAACCAATACCAATGTACAAAATGCTAAGGAAAAAAGCAGTTAATTAGAAAATTGCTCCTTGGCAGCAGTGTTATTCAGCCTATGGGACCAATCATAGGATGGGATCAATGGGACCAACCATCCCCTCTGACTGATGACTGCCAGGCTAACCCAGCTCATCAGGGGACTTACTGGACAGTGGCTAGGACTTAAAAAATTAACCACTATCTCATAAATTCCTATTATATAATAATTAATTGGTTACCTATTGTATCAGCTGAAACTTTCCACTTTCTATTCTTCGACAGGGCAAAACTGCTTTTGAAAAACTGCAGATAGGAAGGGTAACAATAAATGAGTTGCAGTTGTTATTTGTACCCACCCATCTGTGAAGCTGCCTGATGTGAGCTGGTTTAAATATGACAGTGTCACTAGCACTTCATGGTTTGGACAATGATGTGGAAAACTCACTTTTAATACCACAAGAACTAGCAGCCATGGTATGTACACTGGCAGCTTCACTTGAAAATTTATATTCTCTTTTAAACTGCTGGAAACACATTTAATTTTTCAATTACAATGTACATGAGAATTCATGGTAAGGCAAGAGGCTATATTCTGACAGAATCAAAAGAAAAGTCACTAATCAAATGGGTCTTTTCACATCCCCAAGTTGTTACACCTTTCAGAATTATCATAGGAGGGGGAAAAAAAGTAAACGTGCCAAAACAACCCCCAGACACTTGGCCACCTTACCCAATAAGTTTTTTAATTTCCAGAAACATAGTCCACCAAACAAAAACTTTTCCAACTATCATCAATATTTCTTATTCAGAAATTTTGCAGGTGCTGAGAACTGTAATGCTTGGCCCAGAAACCTTTGCCACTCATTCAACATAAATTCATGTTAGTAAGCAGAAAATCGGTGGAAACCACAGATTTGTAGACCTCCTGCTGCATCTGTTTTTCTAGGATTGCTCCAGACAAAAACCTGCACCATATTGCATACAATTTGAGTACTTAGCTCCATGCCCCTCACCAGTACTTGAGCCTCTGCTCTTAAAAGCTCTTAGCATCCACAGAGGTTAGTCTTGCTCGCTTTTGGGTTGATAGCTCCTCTGACACCCTTTAATTTCCTAAGACAAGGCAGAGGGAACTACCTTGTACTCCTGATGCAGAACACCACACCAATTTTACTCCTCTATTACCTGCTTTTTCTCTGTTTCCCCTTATCCCTAGTAATCCTCTCATCTAAGAGTAAAATGTCAAGATAATGGAAGAACAAAGAAAAAAACTTTAGCTTTTCAGTTAGTGCTTTCATTCCTGCTCCTCCTCCTGCTCCTTCTCCTCCTCCTCCTCCTCCTCCTCCTTTTCCCCTCCCTGTACTTTGGATGTTTAAATGGTTTTATATTCTGCTTAACTCTGTTTTCTGTTACCTCTGTCGCTCACTGTCAATGACCTTCATGCCAGGAAAAAAATCGGCTCATAGACATAAAAGCCTGAAAAGATACACAGAGCATTTTGACCTCCTTTTGTTCTACAATGCTGTCTCTCGTTAGAGACACAAAACCCTCTTGCTCCAAACGTAAATCTTAAAAGATATCAACAGGTCGTTCTTTTGCCTTTCAGATAAAGTATCATTAAGTACACAAAAAATTATGAGGTCTGTATTCCTCCCATCTTTTATTTCAGGGCTTTAAGTGTTTCTCAAGATAAAGCAATAAAGTTTTATTATTTTTGCAATTTGTTTTTGGTCTGCTGAGACAAAATAAAATATTTGCAATATTTACTTCAAATTAGCTGTAACAGCATGGTCTAAATAAAGACTGTTTCACAGCAGTCTATTACAAAGAAGAACTATTTACAGTATTTTAAGTGCTACACAGTTATTCTCAACTCTTCAACTTCTACAGAAACCAAGCTAACAATCTGCATAGATTTCAACTTATAAAACCCCATCTGAAGTAGCACAGAGCTAACTGTCACAATATCCCACCATAAAGGTCAGAATTGCCTGACACAAATTAGAAGATTACATATTTTCCACTAGTCTGACCAAAAAATGGTCTTCAGAAAGCAACTGGAGCACCCATCAACTCATATTTTCAATAAATCACAGCTACTCTGAATGCTTTAGGTAGCAAAGATGATTTATCCGTTGTTTTCATCGAATTGTCAAACATGAAAACATAATACTTACACAACTCTAAAAGGGTGTGGAAGACTAATGTAGTTGTTAAGAATACAGAAGTAGATATTAAGATGTGGAGGAATGAAGACATGCCTTGACATCCCTTCCTCCACACAGACTCCAAACTCATCATTACACATTTACATGTAACACATGTGACATATCAGGTACACTAAACCATTTGGAAGCACAGTCCCCTGCCCCTTCCCAACACCATTTTTCTGATGACATATCCTTCCCTTTTGCCTAACTTGCCCTCTCATTTTCTATATATACACACAATTTCTGAATTGCCATTGAAGTGTTTTTATGTCAACTGTCAGGTCCTTCCCTGGGTCTTTCATATATAAACATCCATACTCTCCATTACAAGCCTCCCAGATGTTCCATAGTTCTTGCTTGCCTCCATCCATCCATCCATCCATCCATCCATCCATCCATCTATCTATCCTAAAGCAATCCAAGATTTTTATTCCTCATTGCCTAGCAAGCTTCTTGCACCAAGGCAAACATGTGACACTCTCCTTGCAAATAAGGACACTGATCTTCACTTTCACATCCTCCATGTAGAAGGAGACTTTAGAGACTGAGGTTACCTTGGACAAGCTTCCAAACCCAGTCACTTGTGCTGCCTAGCCTGATTGCTACACCTAGCCATCTTCAAGGAAGAGAGAGAATTTCTCTGACAAACATGCTGGCGTCACTGCCAAGATGAACTCAAATTTGGCTTCCACTGAATAGCTGGAAGATGCCCTTTGCCCAGCTAGACATCACTCCAGCTGACACCCCCAACAAGTCACAGCTTTTGGTGCTCATCTTCTACTCCCCTGGTACCAAGCAGGCAAAATAAAATGGCTTCAATAAACATGTTTTTCTCCTGAGGAACATGAGCAAAAAGCAATAAAAAAAGAAAAAAGAAGAACTAAGGGACACCGGTTGAAGAGTGGAATAAGCAGAAAAGCCAACATCAGATTTTTTCTGGAGTTTCTCATGCCACTTCAAATCATAGTCCAGATTCCCTTCACACAGAGGATCTACAATTGCTGTTCTCTCTTACTCTGTTGAATATTCTCCAAGATAGCTAGGAGTATATCAGAATAAAAACTGAAACGTGAACTAACTGTCTTCACAACATGGCACTTATCCTCACAGACTGACAGATTGCCTAGAAATGTAGATGTACTGTACAAAGCCAATTAATGTAAAAATTAACGTGCTATGCATAACCCAAAGGGACATAACAACACATAATCAACAGTCAGAAGCATAATGTATTAGCTGTAATATTTTATGGAAGAAGCGACTGGTAAGATACTGAGGGAGCACTGTGTATGGTAATGTAAGAATAAGTATTTCAGTGCAATGTTCAGTGTAAGAAAAAAAGAGTATGGGCTCAAAGCAGCACTCTTGCATTCGTCTCACTTCAGGAAAATTCAAGTTTAAAACAATATTATGTGTTGAATACCAAGTATATGAGCCTGTGAACCACAACAAAACATCCTTTTTGCATAAAAGATTTCAAAATAGACATAGGCAGCAATACAGATTTCAGATGCTCATTTCATCATTTGTATTGCCAAGGCTTCAAAAGTCTTTTAGTTGTTTGTTCCTAAAGTAAAAATTAATTCAATTTTTGAAACCTTGATATATATAGTCAGTGAATTCTCTTCCTGAGTTAAGTCAAATTTCCTCTAGAGACAGACATTATTTCCTGCAGATGTCTCTGGGAGCCAGCTGTATGCTTCAGCAAATAGCATCAGGGGTTACCTGATATCTCAAGAGACAAAGCAACTGAGTGATAAATCTCTACAAATTGAGAGAGTTGCTCTACCACAGAAGCAAAGGCCAAGTTTAACACTAAAAATCCAGACAGCAGCCACATTATTTTCTATTCTGCAACCCCACAGCCTTGCTATCTTTCCTCCCAAGAATGTGAGACCACTGAAAAACAACAGAAATGTCATGTATATCATCAGTGCCACTGCAACTTATGGATATTATTTTCACCTTTCTGACTTCCAATTTACTCACTCGGCGAAAAGTAGGAGAAATAAACACTTACTAAACAGTCAGTTTATAAAAGAAATAGACATTTATGAGAACTTCTAAAATCATGTGATTTTCTAACTTGAAACTTCGATAAGTTAAAGGCAGTGCCATAAACCTATTTGTTCAGAATGTCACTGCTGCAAGTATAAGTGCAAGTTCAAGGGAAAAGATTAAAAAAAAAGTTTCAGTTTTACCCCCTGGAATTAACTCATGAGTAGCTCATGTTACACCACAGGTCTTAGATGAAACTGATCTTGCGGCTCATGAACCAGTGAAAACCTCTTTTACTAAATCTTGAAAGGTAGTGTTTTTTCCATTAAAAGAAAACCCTTAGTCATCACTACATGGTAATTTACATCCAGACAGCCTGAAATCTAATTGCTCTCAACACTTCAGTAAGAAACAAGTACTTCATGCAATGGCTCTTTTAAGAAGCATTTACTTAAATTCCTTAGTCACTATAGTGCATGAATGTCTGTTTCTCACCTATGGCACTTATTTTATTTTGTTTCCTTCTAATAGAGGAATGGTTCATCCTAGAAGAAGTCTTTTTTTGGTTTTGCTTCTTTTTTCTTAATTCACTTTTGAACTCTTTATCTTTCCTTTTATTCACATACTGGTTTTGGCCATTTCCTGAAATACAAGTTTATCAAACATTTTTAAAGTATTAATAACTCAGGTAGCCATCCTAGTAATCTGTGAAATGGGAGGTCTTAATTGAAAATGAGGAGAGCTGCAGAGACTTTTACCACCTAAGTAAACAGGGAAGCAGTCCTTCTCTGGCATAATAGCTGCCTTTAGTTTTATGTTGGTATTCATCAAACATATCTTCTGATGATCTCACTATATTGATGGATTCAAACCAAGTAGTTAAGTTTAAAGCCTGGATGATGTCCCAGTATGGTGTTCTTTGGTATTGTCTCTGTCTTTTACAAGTCTGAGGCACATCTGTATCTTTCTTATGTACTACTCTCATGTTAACTAATAGTAATGATTTTCTCCTTAGGTAATCTACTGAGGTAACCTGACAGAGCGAATCTTTTCTCAACCCTTTTAAAATGAACAAGAATTTGAAAGAGGAGGGGAAA
This sequence comes from Grantiella picta, assembly GCA_013397955.1. Classification (NCBI taxonomy): domain Eukaryota; kingdom Metazoa; phylum Chordata; class Aves; order Passeriformes; family Meliphagidae; genus Grantiella; species Grantiella picta. The sequence continues at coordinate 29,175 of VZRM01007181.1, read as the reverse complement.
CAAACCCTAAAACCATAATCAGAATTATCATTACCAACTCCCGACCACATTTGACTTTGATTTTGCACCGCAAGAGATTCCTGGGGGCAGATAAGGAACACCAAGATAAGCCTTTTTGTGAGCTCCTTTACATACAAGCTCTAAATCTTCCTTGATAAAATCCTTAAAACCATTCTGGAATACTTCTATATTCTGTAAGCACAAATTTTGTAGTCACACAGCTATGAGGATAACTGAAGAAAGTATATCTTTTCCTCAGTAGGCAAGTCCCATTGACCTCACTCCTTTTGTTCCCTATCTCCTTTTGAATCCTTCAGTGTGAGGATAGGTCTGTCAGTGCTACCAAAATCTGAAACTATTTCTGCTCAACGCAAAGTTAAATGAGACTATTCCCTGGCTGAATGAAAATATACTTTACAGAATAAAATTCTTGGATAAATTGAAAACTCTTGCTACAAATTAATTAAGAAATGCCAAATACTTGGGGCTACTGAGTGCAGGGACATACACACTTTATGGCTAAGCCTAGATTTAAAACTGTAATAATCATAATAAAATAATTTTGCTTCTTCCACAAATGAAGAATGTATTACTAAAAACAAAGGATAGACCTCAAGGCATGATCCTGTTTTAGATGTCTGATAGTCATAAATAATTGTGTCCCCTGCAATATTATTAAGTGTGCCAGTAAAATGGAAAAAAATAAAATCAGTGAAAGTGGGAGACACTACAGATTGCTAATGTTCAGGATTAAAGGAGTCCTGCTGTAATAAATGCATTCCCATATTCAATGAGTAACAAGCACAACAGAGTTAAAACTGCCCTACATTGATTCTACCCTGAAGGTAAACCAACTACATTGCAATGCTATAAATGCCTGCCTGGAAACAATTGCTGTCTGGGAGCCAAAGCCACTGCATTCTAGTGACTAGAATTCAGTTTAGCTTGAAGAGACAAAGGATGAATACAAATTTTACACTGCTGGAGATCAGTACTGCATAGAGACAGCCATGTACACTTTCACTACAAAAAAAGAGGAGAGAGAAACTGTGAAGGCTCGTACAAAACCTTACATCTATTACAGGATATACAACACAGAAAGAAAAAAATCCACAAGTCACCACACAACATTTGTCAGTTGAAAATAAAAACCCTGGACTTGTTTTGCTATTTGCACAGAAACATGATGTCTTATGCGACCCAAAAATAATAATATTAATGTATTCCAGATCTTTATGCCAACTTGCCCAAGATTATCACTGTCCTGTCTCTTCAAAACCCAACAACCCTGGAAACGAACTTCTGAGCTTTACCTGGGCTTCCTGGAGGGGAGGTGCACTGTGTCCCTTTAAATCAAGTTTGGACATGAAGTTGTGTCCTCTTTCTGAGTCACAAACCAGGAAGCTGCATTTCACAATCCAAAATTTCTTTGGGGAAAATTTCACAATACCTTCACTGCCCGCTGGGGGAAGCCACTCCACAAGTTCTTGCAGCTGCCAGACACAGTGTCAAGCCAGAAAAGTCGGACCCTTTGTCCATGAGTTCCATCCTCTGCCCCAGTTCCAGCTGCCTGCCGTTCTTGCCAAGAAAAGGTTGGACCTGCAACTTGCTGGGAAGCTACTTCCTGCAATTTCAGCAGCATCATTGTCTTTGGGACAAAAATAGGGGGATTTTTTCCCAGGTCTTGTTTTTTCCCTGTTCCCCCATTGGTTGTTGTTTGCAAGAGGGAGTCGTGTCAGCCCAGAGGCTCAGCTGCTGTGTTGTTTTTCCTATCTCTCTCTCTCTCCACCACGTGGTCCAGAGAATGGGCTTCTCTGCCATATTGTGTTTGCCTTCCAGTCCACGCAGTCTGCTATGGTTGTTGTCATCTTGGGAGGAGGAAACTTCTCCACCATCTGGGGAGGAGGGAACCTTCCACCATCTTGTTTTCTTTGTTCCCAGGGAGATCACAGGACTCCTTGGTATCTATTTGTGACTTTAGAAAGAAATCTGACCCATGTCTAAAGGAGTGTTCTTGTGTCTAAGACATTATCATGTCATATCAATGGTCCTTCTCTGCAGAACTGCTCTCAATCCCCAGCTTGTGCTGGTATTTGGGGTTATTCCTCCCCAGGTGCAGGACCCTGCACTTGCCTTTGTTGAGCCCCCTTAGGTTTTTATCTGCCCAACTCTCCAGCCTCAATGTATCAGTGCAAATTTCCATATCGATATCAACATTCTTACTCTTAATTTAGCAGATCTTAAATTGAGGTAATTTGATAAGGTGATAGAAATGTTTCCAGATGGAATTGGCCACAACAAGCTGTACGACTGTAATTGCATCAGCTGAGTAGTGCCAGTTCATTTCCAGAGGAGAAAAACACTAACGTGTAAAACAAATCTAGGTCCATGGAATTTCTCAATAAATTCTCAAGACTTTAATCTTAATCACAATGAATCTGGTCAGGCCTGCTGAGGGGCTATGCAGGGCTTTCCTTTACTGCTGTAGACTTCTGTGAAGACAGTCCAGTTCCTATTTTCTCAATAGGAAAAAAACCCAGAGAATGCAATGTTTTGTACATGCACTTTACTCTTAATTTGTCTTTCCAAAAGATAATTGTATCTTTGTCTTTGTTTTGAATGAGAATTAAAAAAAAAATTAGATGCTTATATTAGAAGAGTATCTTTAAAAGAAAAGTTAGATTTTAAATACTTGTGATACCCCAGTAAAACAGTATTACAAAGATAATGTAATGTTATAGTTATGGTACTTTAAGTTAAGGTATATTTTAAATAAATCAAATATATTTTTCATTGGACATATGGCATGTATATTGATGAATATCTATAAGAAACAGTTCTTCACCTGGGGAGCTATTCAGCAAATCAGAAAGTTTCAGCTACATGCAGTTTTAGATAATATATGTGCATGAATGCTGAAAGGAACTAAATCATAAATAGTCAGTTCTTCCAATGCAGAGGGTTTTTTTCTGCAAATTGCCTGTATTTTCTAAAAATGCCCATTAGTTTCCATTGTTTTGGCAAACCACTTAGGATACAAGTCTGCAAATAGAAACTCAAACATAAACTTTTAAATAATACAGTGTCTGCATTTCATGCAGACTTAAACAGTATTAATGGAAGATTTGCCATGAATCTCTTGTTCGAATTTTTAAAGCAATTTGTATCAATAAAAATGAAAGTGAGAAAACAATTAACGAGCTAAGCAGTGGGTTCTGTCAGGAAGAACAATATTGCAAAAATAATCTTTTCAAGATAAAGTTTAAATATTAAAAACAATAGCCATTCTAATGACTATATATTTCCTCATTTGTGCAGTATGAAGGTGTCTGTCAAATTCCAAAACTAGAAGCTTTACATGGGTTTTGGCAGGTGAAGCTTAACAGAATGTCAAGAGGCACACATTTGATGTGAATCAATAAATATTTGCTTTCAAATTTAACCATTAAGGACCACTTAAAAGCCCAAGAACTTTGAAATTAACATTACCAGAAGTCTCAGTTAATGAGACCAAAAAGAATTCTACAAATAAAATTACCAATGCAGAAGAAGAAAGTCTTCAAATGTTTAAATAATTTTCAGGTTCTGAAATTCCAAACAGTGAAAGAAGTAGAGATCAGAGTATTTTTTTGATCTGAAAAAAATCTAAAATATTAAAAAAAAAATCTTCTATCATAGGGACTGATTCAAAGCCAATTCATGTCATTGGCAGTGTTCCCCTATGATTTTGCTGATCTTTGGAACAGATCCGAATGAGGCTAAATCCTTCTTTTTTTAACATAATCTATAGAGACCACTACAACACAAATCTAACTGGACACAGAGGACATTATGTGAGTGCAAATAATGAATCTATTGGAGTTTAAAAAAAAATAAATAAATGAAAGTTCGCAGCAATCTCTCTAGAACAACTCTAAGCAGTTTTGCTTCAGGAAAAGAAGGTACTAGCATATGCTGTAAAAATAAGGCACAAAAATAGGAAGGCAGAAAAAAAAAAGAAAAGGCACACGTTTCTATGAATGTATTTTTGTGAAAGAGGTGGCACTGCACAGTATGTATTTGTAGATTAGGCTATTAGAAGCATATGAAATATTTAGAAGTAATGAATTTAAATGCTATTTCTATATTAGGGCAAATTAAATGCTGAATTTTTGAGACAGTTTAATGAAGTTGTATCTAGTTCTTTGTCATACTCATTTTTCAGAATACTTTTTTTCTTATCTCCTTACAGTCTAGATGTTATGCTGAATGAGCACTGTGCTGACCAAAGAAATTAGCTATAAAATTTAGATATGAATCACAGGTATCAATTACCACTGGGCTCAAACCCAGCAGCTAGCTCTATTTTATCATACTGCAAAAATTCCTACAGTGCCAGGAATGGCATATGTTTATTATCCTAATGATCAACTATTAATAAGATTATTCACATCATCTAGTATTTTATGTGAGGTGTCTAATTTAGTCAAAATACTAAATCAATACTTAGTCAAAATTAATCTTCCAAGATTAATTCTCTCATTATTGGAAAAATAATCCAGCTGGGGTGCCCTTGCCTAGCTGATTTTCACTTCCAATATGGAGACCCAAGACAACACATGTAGTTGTTTTGTTTTGGATGAAGTGACTCCCAGTCAGTAGCCCAGATCTGATGCTACATTTATATACTGAGGCACCAGACTGTGAATGAGACATAAATATCAAAAACTAGAAGTGAAATTTTCATTGTTCAGCCAGAACAAAGCCTTTAAGAACTTGATTCTTGTTCCAAACAAGTGTTTTATTAACAAATAACTGACCATGGCATTGTGCTTGTCCTCTGCATATCAAGCTGACTTCTTCCTGTTGTGTCAATAAGTCTTTTAGAGTCATTGTAAAAGAGATTTTGTGTTTGTGCAAAATCAATTGCTTATTATTAAGCAGTGTCTTTTGCAAGCTTACCTGTAAATGTTGTTAACATCTTTGTACTCTAGGGAAAGATGCTAAATTACTTTTCAGTTAGAAGCTGTGACTTACTCCTTAAATCAATTTCAGGTGAGAGCTCAGTGATCCTGTGCCAAAAATCTTCATCTCATTTTGCTTGATAAGTATGTCTCAATCCTTGTTGAAAATGGCAGACTGAAAAGTCCTTCTCCAGTTCTAGCGAGGACTATTGTATGACTGTATTGACAGTGCTAGTGCTCCCTTGCTTACTAAAGGCCCATCCTGAAAAAACCCAAGACAGTCTCCAACATACTGGATGTCAACAGAAGCTAAGAGGGATGCATCTTGGTGAAGAAGTTACAGAAATGAACCTCAAACATTTGAATGTATGACTGACTTCAATCAATGAAGAAAGTTCACAGGATTATGCAAACAGAGATGTGGGATGAAGTACCTGGAGCATCTGATTTATTGTCAATGTGGTAGTAGTTAGTGAAAACACTATCTTTCATTGTTCAAAAAGAAGTGTATGTGCTGAAAAAGCTTCCTGAACTGGTTTCGAGAACAGACTTTTCTCCATTTCACTAGTTATAGCAGAAAAGTCTATAGCATACAAAAAACCACACTTTTATACAATACATTTCAGTTCTCCAAAAGGGATGAAAGTATTGTGCACTGCATAAGATTGAATCAACTGCAAAAAAGTATCTATATACATCTTTTAATTTTCAGAAATCAAATTCTTTAAAAAATTCTTCAATAGATATGCGTGCTCTCCAAGGTGTTTGAAATTCTATCAGAACTTGTCTCTTTGGGAAAGAATTTTTAAGAGTTATTTAGAAGAAAACCACAACAGGACAACAACCAACATTTTTAAAGAAGGAGAATGGGGGACTATACACTTTACAGCCTTAAGCTTTCTTGCATGCTGGTTTTTTGAACTTCATATTTTCCCCTTTTTCCATATGCCTTTCATTTTATGTTCCTTATATTTGGTTTTGAATAATCCAAAATATCAGGCCCAGACTAGGAGAAAATTTTACTGTGCCAAGAGAGAAAGGACTATTCTATGTTTTCAGCTAAATCAAAAAAAAAAAAACAAAAATGTACACTAAAAAAATTATCTTGATTTGTCAAAAAAAAACCCACCACAACTAAAAATGAGAAAAGCAAGATTAATTTGGATCCATAAATGAAGATGTCTGAGGTCTTAAGAAGTTTTCTCAAGTTTACTAAGAGTCGGATTCAGAGATGGGTTATGTCAGGTTTGATTTTTAAAACAATCAAATATATGGTTCTAAAATATACAGTCTTTTTTTTCAATGAAATTTCATGTTAGCTTTGGGGTTTTTCAGGCTGGAGAAGGCTCAAGGGAAGCCTTATAGTCACATTCCAGTACCTAAAGAGAGCCTACAAGAAAGCTTGAAAAGGACTTTTCACAAGGACATCTAGTGATAGGACAAGTGGAAATGGGTTTAGACAATAAGGGGATAGGTTTGGATTAGATATTAGAAGAAATTCTTTACTGTGAGGGGGTGTGACACGGTAACAGGTTGCTCAGAGAAGCTGTGCATGTGCCATCCCTGGTAGCATTCAACGACAGGTTAGATTGGTGTTTGAGCAACCTGCTCTAGTGGAAGGTGTTCCCGCTCATGGCTGGGGGCTTGAAACTAGGTAATCCCTGAGACTCTTTCTAACCCAAATCATTCTATGACCCTGTGAATTGAAAGTGAAAAAAGGAAAAGAATGAATACATTTCCAGATGGCACTGTTTCTAGAACACGACCAAAACTTCAAATGACTCAAGACACTTACATCTAATATCTTCCCCACTGCATAAGCCAAAATAACAGAATTATAGATCCGTGCACATATAAGTGATAATTCGCAAAACAAGATTGTATCTTACATTCAGTAGATGCCCTACACAAGTTCAAAAGAGTGTTAACACATGCACATTCAGAAAAAGCCAGAAACACATTGCCTCATTTTAATGTGTATTATCTCTTTGAGAAGTTATTAGTAGTGGAGACTCAACTGCTGGTGGTGATCCTGGAACACAGGATCTACATATATTATAATATATTGGACAAGGGTGCTGCTGGCTAATCAGACGGAGAATCACTAATAAAGGTTGCTTACTGTTTATGATTAAATTAATTATAATTGCACTTCTTAAAGATAAATATAAATAAGCTGCATGAGCATTGTATATTCCCACAAGCTGTCAGCAAAAAAAGTTTTTACTATTCTTAGGTTTCTAGTAACCAATAAACTCAAGTTCAATATTGTTCTGCAGCTATTGTAAGAGATTATTACATCTTCTGTTCAATTATTGACACCTTTATTGCTTTGTTCACTAAACCAGCTTGTCCTGCACATGCTTCTTTGGAGTCAGATCCCCAGAAGGCATTCCTGCATTAATGGGACTATCACAGTCTACAAACCTGCAAAAGATTCTGCCTTTCCTATATAAGTTAAATCTGGTCATCCACTCTCCATCATAATAGTCATAGACATTCCTTACCAGACCTACTTCCATTTAAACTGAAAAAGGATAAAAGTGAACAATTTTAAATATTGCTGACAGTCTTTAGAGGAAATTCTCCAAAAAAAGCTTTAACAGGGTGCCAATAAACACTTCTGGGAGAAGAGGAAAAAAAAAAAGTTTTTCCCTGCTATGGATTTCCTTCCCCCCTCCTTTGCTGTAATTCCAGTGGAAGTGAGATGTGCATACAGCTTACTCACATTTTTTCTTTCATTGAAATACAATATTGTATTTTCTACAGAAGAAATGTGTCCTTGGTCTCTTCATTTCATGTATATGCCATGGGCACAGACTTTATTGAAAGAAAAAAAACCCACAACTCCAAATACACAAGACTGAATCATGTTTCCTACTGAAGTAGCCTACTGAAATAGGCCACTTCTCATCAGAAAAATCCAAGTCCAGCTAGAAATAGTTAAAGGTAGGTATTTGTTAGCTGGGTAAGTTGCCAATTGAGTGCCTCAATTTTGTGTTAAAATTTACTTCTGTGGAACCTTTAAGATCAGCCATGATAAAAGGAAAACCCAAGTGTCTTTGGACGTTTTGGGACCATAAACATATCTGAAAACAGCATGGATTTTTCTTTTATTGTGCCTTACCTTTGAAGAATGCTTTCTTTTTGACGACTGAGCATTGTGTGCAGAGCTCAGAAGGAGATGAAGTTGGAGTGGGGCAGCTTTTAGTGCTTTTTTTCACTGCATCAAGAAACTGCTACTCGCTCTTTCCTATGGACTCCTTCCTTTTGTTCAACATTAACTGATTTTTACTCCAAGTGATTTTTAATAGCTCATTAGCTATTTTAAGAATGAAGCCAATCAACCAATCATTCAGAGTATTTAATCTCTCCAACAAGCTACACTTTGCCACCACAGACATTTCATGTACTAGTGCTTCATAAATCAAACTTCCTGGAAGTGAAACCTGTCAGTAAGAACTTTATTTGCATCACGGCTATGACAGAGCAGTGCTATATTATATAGTTAAAATATATCTTTAAAAAAATCATAAAATATAATATTTTTTGGTAACATAACCAAATTTACCATTTGCTATTTCTAATTACTTTAGAGACATTATAATACAAGCAAAGGTTTCCCACCTAGTCAGTCATGTTTACCTTTTTAAAGTCTAGAAAACAGAAAAGTGTGTTTGCATCTTGCAGCAGTTTTTGCTGGAATTTACTAATTATTTTTAGTTTACTCATCCAGTTGGGGTAATCCAGTAGTTGGATTAACCAAAATAATTGATGTTACTTTATCCCAGAAATTCTCTTGAATACTCTTTTCTTTTTTTATCCACTTATTCCTGGTTGACTACTGTAGATGATATTAAGTGCCAGCAGTTCACTAACTGAAATTCAATATATACTTGAGGATCTATGCCCCCAGTGCCTCCAGTACTTGCTTTCAGCCCCAGTGTAAATTATTTGTTCTTTGGCTATTTCTCAATCTTTCACCATTGTTAAGTGCTCCTTCCTATCTGTTCTTACCTGTTTCACGTCCATTATACTGATAAGTATTCATCTTTAAACTCTGCATTAGCACTGACTTTATATTACCAATTTGAAATCTCTCTTTTGTTCTTTTAGCAAATACTTGGACTTTAAAATGCTTTTGCATTTAGTAAATACTTTGGACACCTTTCCTAATCATTGCATCATTACTTTTTGAGATCTTCAAAGGACAGCAACATGCAAAAAAATAGTGAAGCATCCTGTTCTTTTCTTTTGTCCTCTCCCCTCTCCAGACTATTTTATTGTCCGTAATGGATATAATCAGGAGGGAGTAGATACTTCAGAAATTCTGACTGCCCTTCCACTGCTTGTACTACAAGCATATGTCCTCATTTCTCATTCTGTGGCAATACCAAACACTACCAGAGAGAAATATGGTCCAGCTGCATTTCAGTTTGTGCCCGTATTGAGCTATTCTGCTCCACGATTCTCCTTCCATATTTACTCTTGGCCATGATAATTAAAGTCTTAGCTGCAAATCCAGAAACCTGACAGAGGGTCCACAATACTGGCTGTGAAATTGTATTTCCAGGCTTACAAAGATGAACTTTTTTTACAATAAGGGTGGTAAAATACTAGAACAAGTTTCCCAGTGAGGTGATAGATACTAAATCCCTGGAAACATTCAAGGTCACACTCATTGCAGAGGGGCTAGATTAAATGACCTTTTTAGGTCTCCTCCAACCCAAATTATTTTATGATTCTATGAAACTCACCATATGTCTTCTCCTGTGAAGGCTCTTCAGACAGCTACCTTTTCCATTAAGAAGTTGTTGTTCATTATTGATTCATCCTTTAAGTTTTGCTCATATTGTCCCAGCCTTTCTTCCCATCAGAAAGGAAAAGATGGCCAATGTGGAATTTTTCAGTCCCAAAGTCCAATGGTTCAGCAATAAAATCGTTGTCATCCTGTTGATGAGATTTCAGACCAGTGAGCCAGAATGTGAAAGTAGAAGTGCAAAAAAAGATGTACAACAGTGACTAGAAAGAAAAGTAAATATTTATATTACAACAATAATTATTTATTTTTCTTCTTTCCCACCAACTCTAGCATAAAAAAATAAATTAAAAAGGGAAAAAGATCTGAAACTTCACAAGACTTTTCATTTGAAAAAGTTGCCAAGTAAAAAGCAGACCTGATTTGGTTCCATTTTGAGCGGTTGTATTAAACTCTGCCCCCAAGCTGCCTCAGGTTTACCCATGCTGTTTCCCAGATGGCTTCTTTGAGGCACTTCACACCCAAACACGGATTCTGAGTCACTGTCAGCACACAATTCATCCATCTGCCCCCAAACACTGAACTCTTCCTCATCACCATCCCTGCCTCCGCAAAAGAGACACCAGTGACCTGATAGTTTTCACAGTTCTGCTCTGGAATGCAGCCATCTCACTGCTTGTGTGAAACTTACTGGTTACCCAAGTCTTTCAGGCACCACATAAAAAGAGCTCAAGATGGACACATTTTTCTGGTCTTAGTATTAAGTGAAGCATTTGTATACACTTGGCTGTTTTGATGGCTAGGTTTCTATCATGTCTTTGGTTTTCAAATACTGACAAATGTATTCCATTGAAGCCTTCCTTGCCTTCCAGATACAAGCATTAGGGCAGCTGATAGACAGAAAAAGAAGAAAGATGAGAGACCAACGTCACAGCTGAGAATCATTCAGGTTCACAATTCTGTCTAGGTGAATGCAGACACACAAACACACACTGGAGAAAGAAAACTAGAAAAAAAGAAAAGAAATCTATTACTCTAAAGCAGGTACTTCTTTCTCTGAAAGTATGATCTAATACTAAATGTTGAATTAAAAGACACAGCACTCAGAAATAAAAATAAACTCGTTTCATTACTACGTATCCCACAAGATACATAAGTATTTGCATTTGAATAATAATGTTAATATTAGGAAAACTATAGCATAATCAGCTGTGCTTCATTACACAGTTTTACTGTAGCTGCAACAGTATTTCATTTTGATACAATTACAGAGACACTTAGCACTTTGAAGTAAAAAACAATTTTTCATGTACAAAGCAATTTGTACAAACAATTTTTATGTACAAAGCCATTTTTTACTTCCTTGTTCGCTATGCTATTGGAAATACTAAATCTCAAATCAATCACATACAGTAAAAGATCTGAGTAAGGCAATTACAAAACTCATTTTAAACATCTCTCCATAGAAGAGTATTCAAAAATTCAATTTTTTTAGGAAGGGCTCAAGGTTAACAAGTGGGCAATGTTGCAGAGACCAAACTTCCCTAGAAACTCTCTTCACACTAACATATATGCAATCATAGAATGTCCTGAGTTGGAAGGGACACACAAGGATCATTGAAGTCAAATTCCTAATGTCAATCATGCCTATGAAAGTAAATTAAGTAGCAGTATCACAAATACTTTCATACTCATTTGGCCTTGCAATAAAGCAATACGAGAAAGAGTCTTGGAGATATTCTGGCTCCCCTACAGTCCACAGAAAAGGTTGGTTGGGGTTTATTTAATTGTGGTTTTGGTGTTGGGTTTTATTTTGGTTGGTTTGTTTGTCTTTCTTTTTTGTGTTTGTTTTTTTTTTCCCAAGGGGGGAAAGGTTGGCTTTCTTTTTCTTTGTTTGAGACTAGATGCATCTAAAAAACCCAAAAAAACAAAGCCAAACATAAAAGTAAACCTTTCCCTACCACTGTCAATGCAGATCTTCCCTTTCTAACTCCTTTCCTATTGAATACACACAAGATTATTTCAGTAAATTAAAATTAGCCTCTGTGACTACTTTGCAGTTTTTTGTATTTTTTAAATCTTGTATTTTGCAGTTCCATGTATACAAAACAATGTAAAATTTTCAGTAAGAATGTCAGTAAGAATTTCCAAAATAGCACAGAAATAGCACAGATGTAGATTTGCAAATGGCATAAACTCTTCCTGACATTTGCCAGTAGACTTAGAAAAATGGCTAAATTTTCCCTGTGAAGAATATTTTTCTCCCCTTTTATTTACCAATTCTGTCAAAGTCAGAAGTTTTACACTGGTGAAAATGACTATATGGGGTGCAAATAAAACCCACGTGTTCTTACAATGGACTTCTTGGAAAGAACAATTTTTAAAAAATAGCATTGACAAAAGTAGCATTTTAAGCTCTTTGGTGAATATACTTTCCCAATTTCAACTTGAAATTGAGGCACCATTCTGGATATACTGAATGATGGTGTACAAACAGAGTACAGGACACATGTATGCTACATAAAAGAAGCCTTCTTTCTTTAATCTTGCATTGGTAGGAGCTGCTGTGATGCAGTTGCGACTGAGAAGTCTCAGTTCAAAAGCAGGGAGGAGGCAGGGGACTGGAAGAAAAGCACTTCGTGAATATCTCTCCTGCCAGGACCAATCATCCATCCTTTATTTTATAGAACATGTCATACGGTGATGAGAATAGTATGTCCTGTGTCAAATCAATGAAGCAAGCACTTTGTCCTGTGCTTCAGCAACCACCATGAAAGATTAATCTGCACAGCACGTACCTACACTTCAGGACAATTATATTCCCTGGGAGCCAATTCTTGATTGTCTCGACTCCAGGCAGCACAGACAGGGAGCACCTCCAAGCAAGCTGGGGCCAGCTGGGATGCTGTAGCCTCAGACAGAGTTCAAAACAAGGCTGACTACCCCACCTTTGCACAGAATTCTACAATGTCTCAACAGGTGTATTCTTTGAGAATTCGCCCTACTAGTTAGGGCTTCAAAACTGAATTAAATATCAATTATTATAAACATTCCTAATTTATTCTTGCTACATTTGTCTACAAAGTATTCATTAATTAGTGTTGAAGGTGTGGTGCGAGTATCAATGCACAATCATGTCACCTTCAGCCACTTACTATGACAGCTGAATGTATTTTTTTAAATAAAATTTATTTACTAGACAATTACCCTTTCCATCAAGTGCGTCACATGCAAATTCAGAGACTGATAGCACATGAAACTGGTATTTCATTGTTTTCTAAGGTGACAGAAGATACAGTTTTCTAGTCTCGACTTAGAACCAATGCTGAAAAAAATAGAAACTTCAAACACTTCTCTTTACCTTCTCTGTTTGTTTATATATTAGTTTTCAAATTCAAAGAAAACTGCAATATTTTTGTATTTAACAGTGAAATCTAGTAACTATTTTCCTCCTTATGCTGCATTAAGCACTAGAAATTAAAGGGCAGAAAGTTATAAAGGCTTAATTTAGGTGTCAAAAATAATCTTCGGCAGAAAAATGACAATTCACATAAGCAACTTGGAGAGAACACTGCAAAATAAAACAGTATCTGTAATCTATTCGCATTCTACTGTCTCTAAGTTATGGTTCTGGTTGTGTATATACTCACCATATCCACTTTTATTGAGCTGCCTATTACTGACAGCTAATGACTGCTACTAGACCAGTATCATTGTACAAAACCTGCTCCTGAATTATGCTACTGTGTATTTCCTGATAACGATAACGTATTTGTATATTAGCATTATATATTGTTTGTATATTTACAATACATATTTACAATACTGTAACAATAACACCATACAATACAATAACAATAGTACAATATTATATGTTAGCATTATATAAAGTTTGTAGTTCTTCTCTCATAATCTTCACATCCAGGGTAAACCCGATCCTCATTAATATAAGCCGTCTGCCTCCTTGATTTCTCCATCTGCTCTGCTACTTTCAACTTTGAATTGCTTTTCTAGCACTACAGGGAAAGATAATATGCCAATGTTTTATAAAACTTATTCAAATTATTCTCGGAGTAAGAAATGAAAAGGTATACAACATGTGTTAACAACTAATTGTTGATTCTGAACATTTGATCTGAGGTGAGTGTGAGATTGGTTATTACATCTGATGCCTTAATAATTTGGGGTTTGTTTTTTTTTTTTTTGTCTTCATGCATCTGTAACTTGTTGTAGTTCTGTGCTCTTACAGAATGCTGAAAACCTCTGCTACCAATACATTTAACCAAAACAAACTCTCTGGACAGAGATTCAAGGACATATCATTACCCTAGGGCCAGAAGATACGTAAACTACCGTGCAAAGCAGGGAGCAGGCCTGGGGCTGTCAATATCATCGCCTGAAGGTGTGATTGGAGAATTAGGGACCAATATGGTAATAAGACAAAACTTATAAAGGTGAAGAGCTTGTGACCTGGCGTCCATTTTGGATGTAGTCCCCAAGGGGGACTTTGCTTACCCAAACGTGCCTTGAAGGCCTTGAATAAATTTGTCTGCTTTTTATACACCTGATTGTTTTGGCCTCCATTTTCAGGTAGCCTGTTTCAGGCATCACATCTTACAGAGAATATTACCAAGCCTCTTGTTTTATTGGAATATGTTATTTGACATATTCACCTACCTTCTATCTTTGGTTGAATTATTCCATCATTTTTCTTTCCATTCCTTTTGTCATCTTTCCTTGAAATGCATTCCCTCTCCACACTATAATCTTGTGTGAAGACTGCTAAGATAGCTAGCTAGCAAAGAGGGGACCCTTCAGGTAAGCCTCCAGGTGTCTCTCTTTCTGATACAGGAAACAGGGACTATCCATCCAGAGCAAGTCACCTATTTTGTCTCTGCAGTACAAAGGAAAATTGCTATTTATGACGTCCAGGGAGAAAGGCATTCACCATGTACCTCACTGCTTAAGTTACTTGATGAACATCAGATATGCCACTGTAGCTGCTTTATTGACCTTCCAAAGAGAAACACCAACAAAACCTAGCTGAGAATAATTCTGTTTCATTACTTCAAAAACGCCAAAACCCATTACTTTGGTGAAATCTGTTAATGTTATTGTAGCATGCCAGTGTTAATTCTTGCGAGAGGCCATTTCAGGAGCAATAGGTGGAATGAAAAGAGCCTGCATTAGGGTTATTTTCATTGAACGTACATGAGATGCTGCGCATAATGGGAGAATCAAGCAAAGCAGCTGGGGCTGAATCTTTTTGTATATTTACAACTTTAGTTAGAGTTGGTATATCAAAAAATCTTCACTTTAATGTACGAATTATCACTAACAAAGGAAGAGAACAGCACAATGCAAACTGTTCATTTACAGAAACTTTTAGTCAGGTTAGAATAGGATTAGCATTTTCATCAAAAAAAGAATATTGGATCCTGTTGTAGCAGGCTCCGGGAGGGCAGCAGGAGCCAGCAGTTTCCCCCGGAACGAGGTCCCTGGGGCGCATATCTCTACCGGGTCAGTGGCGGGCAGCCCCCGGGGTCCGCTTGGTGTGGCGTGGGTCTCGTAGCCACAGAAATTCAGCAGGAAATAAAGTAAGACAAAGGAACGAACTGGAATCCATCACCTTTCTGCCAGGGAGGTTTATTAGGGGTTCTCAGGTGAGGGTTGCAGGGGAGGAAAGAGGGGGAGGAAAGCGGGGATAGGTCAGGGGCTGGCAGCTTGGAGATGCAGACCTCGAGCTCACGCAGACATCGGCTTATAAGGGAAAGGCAAGGGGCGGGGCTGGCTCTCTCAGAGCCAGTCCCAGGAGGAGGAAGGCAAGACTGGCAAAGGGTACACACCAATAGGTTTCAGATACAGCAGAATGCATATTTCAAAATGAACCAATAGCATACAGGGCAGGGGAAAAAGGAAGCCACATGGAGTCCTAGAGAACCACACTGCTACAGGATCCTGTCTGTATACAAATCTGTATGCACCATCACTCCTTCCAGGAATAAATCTCTCACTCCTGGAGATGCTCCCATAAGTGGAAATCTCTAAACCAGCTGTTTTCCAGACAGCGGTACAGCACTGTTTATGCATGCAGGCGTCATACTATGAGGTCAGCATTTATATGCCATGTGCACGAGTTCTATCACCCCTCCAAAGCATATGCAATTATAGTTGTCTTGACTGGGACACATAAAGCAAAGATATTGTTGCTCAGTAGCACAAACTCCAGATGGTTGTTATCAAAGGGCTTATGCTTAGCTCATAAGTGAGGACAAAAAAATAAGGCCACAGCATGCCCTGAATAATTTCTTGTTCTGAAAGATTCTCAGGGCACAGCTCCTCTTCTGCATATAAGTAAGGAATGCCTACCAAAACTGATATGACAAAACCAACAAGAGAATATTCTAGAAATGACAGAGAGCCATCAGCACTTAACCTAGGAGTTCAACTACCGCTAACAGTTTAATTCCAAGGCAAACTGAGGAGCCCTCAGCAACTACTCTCTCGTTCTGAGGGCACTTCGACACAACAGCTGCTTTGTTGTGCTCCTCATTAGCTGCAATTGTGCCTCTGAATACACCCAAGTTTGAGTAACTCATGCTTATTTATAAGCAGCTCCAGGCTCAGCTTACATTTAAGTCCAACTTTAAAAACTTTTTTTTGAAAAAAGAGCTCTTCACCTGCAAATTCCTCACTTGAGTCAAAATTGTACCAAAGACAGCTCAAAACAGACCTCCACAGTCACAGAAAGCCAGAGGGGAAATCACAGGGTCACCACCTACCTTTAATTTCCTTCATGAGAAGACTTAAGTGCAAATCAGACAGAACAAGTAAAACTGTTATTTTCTGACACTGTTCTGGAAGCAGTCACCTGCAAAAGAGGCTTCTAAATTATAACTTTCAAGAACAGCTGGAACCATGTACTTGCCTACAAGCTCTGAGTAAAACATGAGCTGAAGATTTACCCTGTACTGCAGCACTTGTGATTAGCTGGGTCTGCTACAGGTGACCCACAGGTTTTAGTCCTGTCACCTTGCTGAGTGAGCAGTTCCTCCCTTAATTTCTGTTAACCCCTTTATCAAAAGGGGCCCTTTTCTATTTAGTGCTGTAGCATGGCTGCAATCTTAATCTTCCTGGGAAAAGCAGCTATTCTATTCCAGCAGTAGTTACCAAATACTTGTTTTTACACCTCCTGGCACTGCTTCCTGGCAGGAACTGCTGACTTTAGCAATATAATCTGAAGCCAGAAGTGGGGTCAGAAAAGAGCAGACATCTAATGTCTCCAATTGTGATGCTAATTAGAAAACAGAAAGAATTGTCTCTCTTTGTAGGCCGTGGCATATTTTAGACTCAAACTTAGCAAGCTGATGGATGTGAGAAAATCCCCCTGTGACTTCCCAGAACTATAGGAAAGAAAGGAAAACAACTGTGCAGAACAGTTTGAGTAATTAGGGGCTTTAATTAGAAAGTGGAACTATGCTTCTGGCATCCATATAATTTTGCCTGGTCTCCACTAGGAAATGTGTCTTCTAGCTTTTCCTCCAGGTTGTCTTCCAACAAAGTTTTTTGCTTTTGAATGTGACTATTAAATTAAATTACTCTATATCTAAGACTTAAAGATTAATTCAACACATTATTTAAGTATGTTTTAATTTTAATCACATGGCTTGTCTCATTTGATAATGCATTAATAGGATATTTCACCTGGTCACAGTTAAACTCTCTTTAAGTGCTTACCTTAAACCTTTAAGTCAGGCATAAGATGAGAATCAATCCTTATCTCTTCTCATATTTTTGTTTCATCTTCTCTCTTTACTTCAGAAAAAAAAAATACAGTAGCAGTAGTTCACTGGTGGTCAAAATTTCCCATTCCTGTTTCCTTTTAGATCCTGTTGGTTTCTGTTTCCTTCTGATTATTTGCATTCCTTTTTATTTTTTTTTAATTATTTTTTCATTCAAAACATAACGAGTTATAAATACACATTTTAAAATAATTTTCTGGGTAGGTAGGGTATTTACAAACTCTTGCAACAAAACAACATACCCCCTTAATGTCAATAGAAGATATTTACTGAGGGAAACTGATATGTGCTAAGATATTGCTGTGCATTTGCCTATGTTCTGATTTTTAATGTCTGAAAAGCCGAAGAAAATAAAACACTCTAAGACAACCTCCTGATCTATTGAACCTGATGTGTATTTGTTGTGATACTCCAGTGCCAGAAATGTCCAGAGCCCTTTCATTAATTGAGATAATTGCAAAAATATCCTGTTTGCTTCTTCTTTGAATTTTAACAGTGACGTCTATCATTGAAAAAGGTTTTCTGGTTGTACATAAGGAAGCTATCTGAAAATTAAGCTAGTAAATATTTTATACCATGGCCTCTTTGAGTGCCTTTCAAATTCTCAGACAAGCACAAAATCAAAGTAACAACCTACCCAAATGGGAACAAAATATGTTTTTAAGCATTGCTCGTACTTTCAGAAAGAACATTGCTCAAGGCTGTTTCTGAATCTGTGTTCACACACACACACACACACACACATCTCTACCATGGGTCATGCAAGAACTGGATGGAGTTAAAGCAGCTTAAAGGAATCTGGCTACGAAAATGTCTGTGAATAACTAGTGGCTTCAATGATGTTTTATTTTAAGTGTCAGCATTGCCAGTATATCTGTGGGATAAGGGAAAAAAACCCTTAATGAATACTTTCTCTTACTCAGAAAAACTATTAAATGTGAAATCTTTCACTGAATCAGAGCAACAATAAGATTCATGTAATTGCTAAAAGGATTGATACCTAAAGCTACAACTCTAAAAAAGAGCTGGATGAAATTAAAACAGAGTAAGATACCGATTCCTATAATCGAAAGTCTCCTTTGCAAAATCTGGAGTATTTCTTTTTCAAATTGTGTTCAGGCCTAAGTACTGATTTTCTATCTCTTATGTTGTTGAGAATAAAAGATGGAAGGAAGATAGGACTATAAGAAAGACTCCAGAGTTTCAGTATCTAAAGTGTCCCATTTTTAACTAATGTTGTTCATGGAAAAGAAAAAGAAAAGAGAGAAAATAACTATCTATAGCAACCACCCTTAATTAGACAGAGTGAATATTGTACTTTTACAAAAGCGTTTATAATCATGAAAGAGTTGGATAATTTACTGTAGACTGGAAGTCAATATCACAACCAAAAAAATCTTTTTTTATCTCTAAATGAAAATTGGCCTCTCAGGATAAACTATGTTTCTCAATACGTATAATTTCTCAATACAATATAAAGTGAAACAAAAAAACCCAGGCAATAATGAAACTCGACCTATAATACATACACATATACTTTATGTATTGCATCAGAGTAGTCATTATCTTTCCTTATATTGGAATATTTATGTTTTGAAATATGTTCAGTAAGTATACTAATATTTCCCTCCTAATGTATCATTGACACACCAGTAGTGGTAGTTAGTTAGTGATAGGCTTTGTGTTGAAAATAAGAGAAATAAAAATCCTCCAATGAAGTAACAAACTGGGAAGTGGAGTCTAAGCAATAAATGCTTAATAATAGTTTTATTGCAGTGGGAATGGAAGAATTTATTTTGAGACTACAGTGTCTGCTTGCAATACTTCTCTATCTCCTTCTGGCACGCTGACAAGTAAAAGAAACTTGTATTTTGTCACCACATCACCACAAAGGCTTAGTCCTTATAGAGTGGGCCATGCACAAGTAACATTCTTTGCAATGTTCCAAGTGTGCAAATTACCCTGAAGCTGCTAGGAAGAGGAGCCAGTGTATATTTTGCACCTTCCTATGCCAGCAGAGGCATCCAGGTGTGAAGCAGGAACCTTTACTCTGTCTGACATTTTCATTCTTCACTACACATCTGACCAGTGCACTGAAACAGAGGAGAGCCCAAGCCTAAAAAGTAATATGTAATTATACAATTAAGAAATATACAGTATACAGGGGCACATAGGAAGCAAAACCTTTGTGTTCTCTTTCAAATGCACATTCATGAAAACTAGTGCTTGAAGTACAGCTTGAAACTTTGACTACTTAAAAGTTATGCCAGCTAAGCCAGAGAGTGAGTCTTTTGTTTTGCCACTATGGCAAATGCCTGGTAAGGTCACTTAGCTTGACTGTCTTTGTCACAGGCCACACTCAGTGCCATGATTCTCAATTTCCCCTGTGCTAAGAATGCAGCTACTGTGGTCCAGTTGCTAACTAACTTCAAGCAGCAGCTTGAATGTGAACTTGACCTGTCAGAACTTCCTTTTAATGCCCTTCTTCACAGTTATTGCTCTGGGATTATTTTAATTTTCTGCAGGGGAGAAGAAGAGTTGTGCCATTTTCTTGTTTCTATTTTCTCAGGAATACAAGTGCACAGCTATTCTGTACAGCTGCTGTGACATGTGTGCCATGCTATTTTAACTAGCAGCAGAAGGACTGTTATTTTAGAGGGGAGAATATGTTCACACTGTGCACTGGATTCAGGGGAAAATGCAGCACAGGACTCTTGAGTCTGCAGGCTTAAGAGAGGATGTGTCCCAGATTTTCTCATCCAGTCAAAATAGCAGGCAGAGCTGGGGAAGTGCCATGTGCAGGGCTCTGATGAGGGCAGCCCTCAGGCTCTGCTTTCTCCCACCTCCTTTCTCCACCCGTAGTGATTCTTCACCACAAAGGATAGGTCAGCCTGCAGAACTCAGATGCCAAGTCTGTCTGCACTGTCAATGCAGCAAAATTTATGAGCCCTGAAAGCTGCAATGTAAAAGGTCATGGCTGTCTGATGTGGAGCCAGACCATTCTGCACATCTGTGCCTGCCATTTGTATTGTGATTTTTTTCTCACTAATACATAAGAAGAGGGGATAGCTACATAGCTTGGATGGAAAGGAATTTCATGTGACATAGTAAAAACACCCCAAAGGCTTGTGGCCATCACTGGGAAAGGTGGAGGAACTCAGAAATCAAAGAAGAATCTGTTATAAGGGAAAATACCACACAACTTCAATGCATGGTCACCATCCATTATGATGACCATTCGTGTAACAATTTTCAGAAGGTGTCAGGTACTTTAGCTTTGAAAGTGCACATCTCACCTTAAAAACCAGAGATTATATGTATTTTCCTTCAATGACACATTGATTTGTTTGTCTTCAGTATTATTCTTCAGGCATTGTTGTCTTTCCTTATCATATTCAATTTTCATTAAAAAAAGAAAAAAGTAATGTTGGATGGCTGATATGGCTAGAAGTTATTATTTTCTGAAAATGAAAGGTAATTTCATTTTAAAACTCATTGTGGCATTCACCCCAAAGCTACTGAAATGTGTGGAAGGAGGAGGGAGTAAAATTATCTTTGTAGCTTTATAGTTTCATTACTATAAGTTTCAAGAAAAATAAATAAACTTTAACAGCTTTTTACTATGGAAACAGGACATTTAGTCTCAGTGGGTATTCTGAGTGCTGCATTTTAAATTTGATTTTTTTTTTTTTCAACCAGGCCTGTGGGGTAAAATGATCAGGATGAAAGGATAGGTCTGGAGCTTCAGAATCATTTTAACAGCAGATGCCAAACTTTTGAAGCCTCCATGAAACACAGCCTATTGAGGAGTGCTCTAGCGTTGCTGGCTAAAGTGAAAAGAATTATAGATAAACAACTAAGATAACTGTAACCCTGCAGAAAATGTGATAATATTATTAATATAATATAAAGAGCAAGGACGGAAAAAAAAATTCCAAGTCTTATGAAAGACTGGAGAATGCTTTACACTTTTCTAAAATCTCGAATTCATGGAGGAGCTCTAGGTAAGGCTTCTTTGTGCATGAAAGAAAAACATTAGGCATATCCTAAGGCTTTTGAACTAAGACAAGGGAAGAAAATGCTGTAGCCATCGAAAAACTTCTGTACAGTGTAAATGCAAGCCCATGAAACATGAGATGGTCAATAAAGTTATCCCTCAAAAAAAGCAAGGGCAATCCAGGGCATTATTTCCTTTCTCCTGGTAAACTTTAGACTACTTGGCAGAAGCCACAAGCTATATCTGTTACAGTTTTCAAGTGAAAATCGTGTTTCTTCTGCTATTCAAAGTATCAGCAAGCTGGCGCTTTGAGAAAAAAATTCTTAAATGTTGCAAATATTAATCTGAAAAAGATAAACACAGAAACTGTCAGAAGCACATTAAGTTCATTAAAACTGAGCAACGCCAAATGTTCTTCCACCGTAGGCAAATTGTCCAGTTGAAAAATATTTATTTCAAACAATATGTATCTGCCTGTAAAAGGTCTCAACATAGCTGCCGAAACATGTAAGTATTCATTTGTTCCTTCCCTTTTGTTTTTCTCTACATAAAACTACTAAGAAACAAAAATAATCAGAGATTCACAGGATGAGAGGACAGCCCCAGTTGAAAGGAACTTCCAGAGATCATCTGGTCCAAATTTTAATGGGCAAGAGAACCTAGATAATGTTACCTGGCACCCTGTCCAATCACATTGTGAAAACCTCCAGTGATGGGGACTCCGAAAACCTCATACTAGGATGAAACCCCTCCCAGTGAAACTTGTGCCTGTTGCCCCTTCGCTCTGTGGCTCCTTGTGAAGACAGAGCCTCTATCCTCATTGCAACAACCCTTTAACTACAGCAATGCTATAGTGAGGTCCCCCCCCAAGCCTTCTCTTTTCCTGAGAGAAAAGGTTGTAATGCACAGGATGCATGTTACTTTTACATATGATATGAACAGGTTACTTTAATGAACAGTATTTAAAGGTGGGGGGGGGGAATTTCGGGAGCAGTTGTCTACAGCTAAAGACTAAATTGTAAATAATAAGGATGAAATTGCTACCTGAGTGCTTTAGGCAGTTCCTTCTCCATCTCCCTTCACCTATCCATCCAGGCTATTCCACAGCAGCCTACACCAGCCAACTACTGGTTGACAGAGCCCTCCTCTCCTCTTGGCAGGTCAAACCCATCCTGTCCTTTGCACCAGCTCTAATGTTCATTATTTTAAAGGTAGCCCTTGCCAGCATTGCAAGTCTTCGCAAAATTTTGTTTTATGTGGTTAGTTTCATGGATTAGGACATTTATTCAGGTCCAAGTGGGGAGGGAGACCCCTGTAGTCAACATAAAATAGGAACCATTGAACCAGCAGCAAGGCTGGTTTGTGCTGCTACTGAACTCCCATGTAATGTTCAGCACTGAAGTGCTCTTTCTGCTACCTACCCTAAAAAAAAAAAATTAGTATAAGGACAGAATCCCTAAACTCTGTAATTTGTGGCATAGTGAGTTCATTGTAAGTTTGTGTATTTCTTTCCTGACATTCTTATTTCTTTGCCCTCTATGTTGAAGTGCAGAGGTTAATTTGGTAACACAAGCCATGCTGAAGAATCAGTGCAAAAGTCTAACAGGGAACTGCTGGCTCTCCAAATATGTTGATGATAACGAATTTTAATTGCTTCAGAGTGCCAAATGTGTGTCAGCAGTTTCCTTTAGACCATTCTTATGCATCCAGTGTTTCAAATAATGATTTTACAACTACGGAGAATAAGCACTCATACTGTGGTTTCTGAAGTAACAAATGGAGATATCCTTTTGAGAACAAATATTCTAGGAGTTTTGAATAGCATTGCACTGCCTTGAATTCAACAGAGAGAGAGCACTAGGACTTTGTATCTGACATTTAATTTAGAAAATAGCCTGTGCCAGAGAGGAAATGAAAGAGAAAGGCTGTGCTTAAAAGTGTAAGTAATTATTCAGACACTTCCAATTTCTTTTCATTAACTACAGTATTAGTACCTGGTCAAGATACATATTTTTGCCTCACTGTGATTATGTGTCTATAAAAGCTGAAACACAAGAAGTTGTAAAATGGCATTAAGAATCCATTTGTCCTTTTCTATTCAAAATTTATTGGTATAATTAAAGTATTACTTTTAACATAAAAATGAAAGCCTATGGCACAAAATAGAGGTGCCTGAGAAAGATCAGATACTGTAGGAAAGGTTACTCACATCAATAGAGAGCTCAGGGTGAGGTACACAGCCTTGTTCCTGGGTTAGTATCAGTGATTGTGGAATGCCTGAATAAAGGAGTCCTACCTTTATATAGTCCTGCCCAAAGTCACAAAAGGCTGAGGCAGCTACTCTAGGAACTGAGCTGATGCTTTACTGCCTCACACTGCTTAGTTGGTCTAACAGGGATTTCACTGTCCCTTACTCAGCTCCTTGAGAATGAACTTGAGCTTTCCTTGTCTAGGGCAGATCCCCACTTTGAAAAGCACTCACACTCAATGGCCACACTATGAAACAGGTATGACAAAAACAGCTTCACTAAAAGTCATTGTAATCTTCATGGCTTATATGAGCTCTTCATCTCTTGATGATTCCTTTTTGTACCAATGCTTCCCCATCTTACGTACTTTCTTCATAAATAATGAATTGGTGCTGAGTTATCTTGCAGATTTAAAAAAAAACCATATTTTTTCTGTAAAGCAATAGATACATGAGGCTTGTGCATCACTAGTTCCATATTAAAGACAAAGTTCTTTATTTCTCCTCTTAGTCACCCCTTTCTTAAAAAATCAAAAAAAAAAACCAAACCAAAAAAGCAAAAACCAACACTATACAGCATTTTAATAATGGAATAAAGTTCACAAGGGAAGAAATATAAACCAGAACACAGACCATAGAATTAAGAATAAGTATTAATTGACAGAGTGAGAAAGATTGTTACTCCAGAAATTGTTCTGTTCTCCTTCTGGAGCCCTAAAGTGCAACTTCTTTAAGGCACAAATGTTTGCCATTGCATAACAGAATGGATTTTTCTGTTTTTCAGCAGAAAGCATTACTATCCTTGTTCAGCCTTCCTAGCCATCTAAGGGCTTAGTAGAGATCACCTTTCTACAGGGCACTCTGTACAAACAACTCTGTGTAGCAAATTGTTCTAAAAGACTGACATTTGGGCTTCACTGGCAAACTTGCTAGGTCAGTTCAGAAAAGCAACAGCTGATAGACTTGCACAATAATAGTATTTTTGCTTCTGATTCCAATTGAAATCAGAGCATCCAGGGTAAGGGGTAATGAAAAATGTTTTTCTCTCAGCCGTCTAAAGTGTTTTGTTTCAAGTCTGGTTTGAATTTTAAATTTAGAGTTTGGGCTAGTTCTTTTTCAATCATCCCTGGTTCTTCTGGCTGTAATCTCTTTGATTCCTATATGTACAAAACACACAGACAAATCCCAGAAAGCTCACTAAGAGACAAATTGGCAAAGAGAAAGTTGTTTAGCCTGTTCTCATAAAAAGGATTGTTTTTCTTCTTCTCCTTCCATCTTACAGCAATTTTTAATACAATATTCACATGTTGTCTTCCTGTGCTATTCTCATCCAGTATTCATACAGCTGCATAATATCTTCCCACTGTGTGCATTTGACGATGAAAACTGTATTTCAAATAAATCATTACTACATTTTAGGCAAATTCATCTCCCTGGATAAGCCAGAATGTCCCACTAAGTGTAAGAGCTAATTGACTGCTAACAGTGGATTAGCAATTATGGGTGAAATCAGTTTTAAAATTACATAAATTAGAAAAACTAATATACTTCCAATGCACAAGTCTCTCACAGCTCTGTTTTCCATAGGCCCTAATACAAACAAACACAAAATATATTTGACTCATCAGGCATTTAGGAACAGAAATATATTGGAAGACAACAGGTAACTTATTAAATGTATTTTTCTCCTAAACAAGGGATCAGATTTTTTTTATAATGGCACAATTCCTATGACAGAAACATTGTGGCTTCTTTTTTTTTTTTTAAATCCAGAGAAAACACCAGAAACATAGGTGATTAGGCTTGAAGGCAGAATTAGTTTTAAGAGAAAAGCATTTTAAAAATCAGTAATTAGCAAATTAAAAAAAAGAAACTTTATTTAACAGTTCCTTTAATAGGTTAGGAATACTTTTGTGTAGTTTTATATGTAGATGGCAAAAATGTTACAGGAAACTGATAAATCAGTTTCAGCATGCACAGTTTACTAATGCACTCAGTTTATGCAAGTATTGGCTTAGTACATCTGTTGTAGCAGTGTGTCTCTGCACACTCCTCCCCCTTCTCCCTAGGTGGTTTGAGTTCCAGAAGCTTCTCCTTTGTTCTCCTTAGCCCTGTATGTTATTGGTTCTTTTGAATTATGCATCCTTCCCCATCAGAAGTCTATTGGTGTGTACCCCTGCCTTTCTCCCCT
Organism: Grantiella picta; assembly: GCA_013397955.1. Classification (NCBI taxonomy): domain Eukaryota; kingdom Metazoa; phylum Chordata; class Aves; order Passeriformes; family Meliphagidae; genus Grantiella; species Grantiella picta. The sequence goes on along the minus strand of VZRM01007181.1, from coordinate 3,235 downwards.
CAGACTTTCCTGTGTTGGCTCTCTGGCTCTAAACCCCTCCCCTTTTCCCTTCCCAGATAAACCCCTGCCACAGTGTGCTGGTGGTCGCAGTCTCTGGGCTTTCAGCCTCTCTGCCCTTCCCCCGTATCCCATCCCCTTTTTCACCTTCCCTGGACCCTCACCCGAAGATCCTAATAAATTCCCTGGAAGACCGAAGACTGCGTCCATACATTTCTGCGTCCCACCTTGTTTCCCACTGGGCTTCTGTTCCCCTGAGCCTCACACGGCTCCTGCATGCTCCTCCGCTCCGCCGTCTGCCTTTCTGTGTGACGTTGGGGCTTCGGCTGCTTTTTGGGGACGCAATGCCACAATCTGTGACAGTTCTTCAGACTGAAGCTAGAGTGAGGTTTTATATGAACAAAACCAAAGTTATCTGATTCTTAAATTCTGTGCAAATTGGTCAGAGAAAATTCCTATTTGCTCATGTTGTTAAAAACACCTTTATTAAATGTAACTCGGTTAAAAAGTGGCTAACAAGACAATAAGTAATTTAACTGTGGATTTTATTGTGATATATAGTATTCAAATTTCTGTAAACTTTTCTGTGTAATACTATAGCATATAATTCTGCATCAAAAATACCTTTTTTTTTTTTTTTTTTTTAATAATCTCTATACATCTGTCCATTTGTCTACTGCTGATCCAGGAAGAAACTCCTGTATTTGTGAATGTGGAAGTCAGTAGTGAAGATCCCCCTTTTGTTCCTCCGACAGTTGCTGACCCATTAATACGCAGGTGAGAATGTGCACTGCTTTTCTTCCGTCTCCTTGGGAAAAACACATGCCTTCAGCTTTATGTAAGACTGCTGACAGGGGAGCAAATACTGAAAATGGGAATGGTCACCCCACAGAAAAACATTTTTTTCCTCTCTTCCCTTGTTATACACTGCATATACGTGTGTATTTTTCTTTATTGTGGCACACCAAATGAAAATAAAATTCTTGCCTAGCAGTGTCAGTCTGTAAATGTTTTCTATGTCACCAGATACACATCGTGGAGAAGTGCATGCAGTACTGAGGAGACAAGACAGGTGAGTTTTCTTGATCTGGGCATTTCTATCTCAATGTGATGAGAAAGATTTGCTGGAATAATGACATCTCCTTGATGGAGAGGTCCAAAAGAAGCAGCAGAAGCAGCTGAGATCTGACTATGGTCATTCCAGTGCAAGTGTTCATCCCTGTGGTGACCCAGGCGTTTGTGATGCAGTATCAGGTATTGGCAAACAGGCACTGCCACCCCACTTTGGAAATATTGCTCTGTACAGCGTGGAGTAGAAAAGAGCAATGGTTATTGCATGCAATTGTGGGAAGTAACTGTGAAAGGGCCTAACACTTATTTCTTCTAATACAAAAAGCCATGCTGTACATACACAACTCCTGTGATATTTCTGTTGCAGATGGAATAGAGCCAGCATATCAACTACTACCAATACTAACAAGAAACTTCACTGATAAAATTGCTCTACATATGTTGTTCTAAAACCTTGATGAAAAATAGCAAAAGTAGGTCTGCACAAAACTGCAGGCACTGCCTGTCCAAGGAATTTTGACAATGTTCTCTGCTTTTCTCCAGCTCCTGAATTCTGAGGTGAGAGTCCCTGGGCTTGCTGTCTGTTCCAATTATGAAACAGTGCCTTGACAAAAAAATAAGCCAGTCTCTAGAAAATCTGTACGTAGAACAATTAAACATACCTCTACAAACCTGTTGGATATCTTTGTTTCTTGTTAGGTCCATAACACACTCCTTTCTTATTTTTCCTTTTTATCTTAGGAGCTAGATGGTACACTTAGCAATATAGTCATAGACCAACAGTTATACTGCATTATTGTTTTGAAAAATTTATTAAAATGTAATAACTGCATTTAAACAGATATGCTTCGATTGAATGGAGAGATTCAAGGAAGGTAGTTTGTTTTTTTCCTTTGTGTCATATAACATCTAATAGACCGTATCTGCACTCCCACTGATTTGGGATTTTTTACCAATCTAGATGAGATCACTCCTCTTATAGATCATTGGAAAATACTACATGAAGGATTTTGAAAGGCTTATTAAAAGTGTTTGCCCTGTGTTTTAATACAAGCATAATCAGAAAGCAAACAGAAGCACCTGGTCCTGCCTGGTGCACCCATTGTCAGTGCAGTCATAGCAAATTAGGACCAAGAGCCTACTGCAAGAAAGCAATTGTGAATTTCTGAGTATTGTTCTAATAGTGCTCTTCACTTCTGTTGCTCATCAGTAAGTCTTTCCCAGACAGTAGTTTAGGTTATAATCTATCTCTTACCTGTGCCCATGTGATGGATCTGTCAGACTATATAGTAGTTTACAAAATTATCTGCCTAAATATTCCCTCTGTCTCCTTCTTTTCCTGTTCCTCCTGCCTGCAAAATATCTTTTGCTCTGTTCTTCAAATTTCACTTTTTTTTTTTCTTCCTAGAGGTGCTTTTTTTTCTGTGGTATTTTAATCTCATCCCTATCTTGCTGTCTCTGTTTACAACCACCTTTTTTTTCCTCTTGAAGGGCTTTCAGGGGGTGGAGGCTCTGGTGAGCTCTTCTCTGCCTCACCCACATATCCTTACACATTATGAAAAAGTGGAAAAATGCCATTCCTTCTCTTTTCAGAGTTTTTAATGTCACTATTTGTTTAGTCATCATGGAATCGCAAGCCCACAGGATCTGCTAAGAGCCAAAGGCCTCCTCTTTAACACTGAACCCTTATTATTTCCTGACAATACACCCATAATATATCATGCCTGTACTATTACTATGAGATATAAAATACACTCCATATCTTTCATTTTTAAAATAGCAGAGACTACCAAGGAAGAATGATTCATTTTTTTAAAGCTTCAGTCTTGGAACAGGTCTCTCTTGCTGACAGAACAGTCATGAATAAGAATGACTTTTTTGTGGTCTTAAGCACTCACTTTAATGACCATATGAGGGTGTTCTCCTGAATTTGTCTAAACATAAAAAAACCCAAAAGTTGATATTCAGCTGCTTATTAAGCAGACAGATTACTCCCACTACCTGAATGAATATGCTGCTTGGAAAACAGCAGTGACTAGATGTGTTTGTCCAAGTGATGGTTTCATACCAACATTTTTTGCTACAATACACTTTGCTTATGAAGAACCTGACCGTGTTTTGGAGAGGTGCCAAGGGCTATCTCGGGTGGGAGAGTGTGGCGTGCGGG
>VZRM01007174.1:270780-281143 GCA_013397955.1 Grantiella picta | reverse complement strand
ATCCCTGGGAGTGTCCAAGGCCCGGCTGGACAGGGCTTGGAGCAACCTGGGACAGCAGAAGGTGTCCCTGCCTTGGCAGGGGAGTGGATCGAGAAGCCTTTTAAGGTCCCTTCCAACCCAAACCATTCCATGATTCTATGGTTAATTGCCTTGTTAAGGCAAACCACAGACTGCCTGCTTCTTCCCAAGAGTTCGGAGCCTCAGCACTGTCCGTCAGCCAGTGTGGTGTTGACCTTCCGGCCTATTTCACCACAGCCTCCTCTAGGTATAAACTAGGGCCACGCGTAGCTATTAAAGTGTTTTGAAAACGTTTGGTTTTATTCTTTATTCCTGAAGTTGTCTGGGCCTGCACAGAACCATCTGCAGTTATTCCCCCGAGCGACAACAGCTCGGCACGAACTCGGAGGCGATAGTTCCGCTCTCTAGCGATCAGCGCCGTAACCCCTGGCGAAAGAGCGCTGGCGAACGCACTCGGGACACCTAAAATCCGGCGGAGCTGTGGGCGAGCGGCCTCAGCGGGAGCGCCGCGCCTGCGCCCTGGGCCGGGCCCGCCTGCGCTGGGGCCGNGGAGCTGCCGCCGGGGAGCGCCGCGGCCCCGGGCGACGGCGGCGGGCTGAGGCGGTCGAACAGCGCCCCGCTCATCCACGGGCTCAGGTGAGGGGCCCGCGGTGCTCCCGGCCCGGCCCGGCCTGCGGGGATGCTCCGCCGCGCCCTGGGGAAAAGTGGGTTCCTGAGCGCCGTCCCAGGCGGGGAGGGATTTAAAGAGCATATGGAGGGTGCGAGGGAGCCTGGGGAGACGTGCTTTGGTTTTACTGAAACGCTTTGTTTTCACCGAGGTCTGCTGTGTGTTGCAGAGGAACGCCGTCCGCAACGTCAGAGTTGTGGCTGTTCTTATACATCGGATAACAATCGCGACGATTTCTGTAATGGACCAAGTCTGAACCAAATAAATCACTGCTTTGTGTGTGATTACAACAGTAAATGCGTTTGGAACAATCAGGCAGATTCGGTCAGGAAGGTCATTTCACGAGACCTTGACATAAGTTTTGCATTTAGTGTAAAACAGGAATTTTTCTGGATGATAGTAATTTTTTGTAGTATGCATTACTGGGGGAAATACAATGTGTTGTGTAGACAGTTGTGCTTGGATATTGCCAGCAGGCTGTGGCAGGTCTGCTTGCGGGAGGGTTGGGTGTTTGCCAGCTCTGTCTCTCTTCAGCTGACAGGACAGAAAGTGGCAGTGGCAGGCAAGGACCAGGTGAAAGCGTTCAGTCAGGTAGGATTTCTTGTGCAGTTATGTTTGGTTAAGTTTATAACCCAGAGTGCTGTTTTGTGTCTCCTCTGGGCTGTTGAGGAGTTGGGAGATGCCCCATCTGCTACGTGATGTGGCTTCCATCCAGCTGTAGGGTGCTGATGGTGGTGTGTCTGCAATTTGAGAGAGCATATTGACAGTAAATTTCATGAAACCTAGTATATTACGCGATAAGTACTTCCGGGTGGTTTGATTTTTTTCCCTTTCTGTTTCTGTAAGGAACTGGGTATCAAGTGATGAACAAATCTCACATACCTCTTTTGCCAAAATGGTTAACAGTGCCTGACAGTTCAGAAGAAATATGCTTCTTGCCTATTCCATCATGATTTAATCTTAAGTGAATGTAATTGTGATCCTTTTACATAATCACAATGAAAGAACTCTCATTTTACATTTTGATGGAGTATGGAAGGGTTTTGTATGGCAGCTCTCCCCTGGGAGGCTTCTGAGCAGGTAAACTAATTGTGTAACTGAGACAAGATGCTTTTATAATCTCAGCCTTTTCTTAAGTTGTGAATTGTAAGACCCTTGACTCTTAAAAAAAAAAAAACAAACTAGTTCAGGGTTTGGGCAGGTGGAAGGGTAAGCCTAAACTCTTGACTTGACACTGTACATACACTATGAGTTAGGTGTTCATACAAATAAAACTGAAATGCCATTGAACTAATCTGAGGTGGTTGCAGTGGTTTGCCTGTTAGTTTGGAATTTTCCATCAGAATACTGTTTTTGCAAGATTGCAGCTCTTGGCAAGAAACTTCAGTTTTTCCCAGAATGGCTTTGTTGGGTAAACTGAAACAAAAGCTCTTGCTCTTACACAGCTTGCTTTTTCTTCTCTGCCTCCTGTTTTGTCTTCTTCATTAACAGATTTAGTAAGGAACTTGGAGAATGAGTTGCCATAGATCCAGAGAACAGTTATAAGTGGAATATTTCAGAAGTTACCTTTCACAGAACTTTTAACTCATGGTTTTGTGCTAAATAAAATTGATTTTTAATGGGAACTGTAGATTTCTGTGAAAAGTCTGAGATCTGACCAGTTCTGGTGTTTTTGCAAGGGAGATTAATGGAAGGGTTATTTGTAGGGGGTTTTTTCTCTCCTTTTCTGCTAGGTAGCACTGAGTGTTGGACTCAGCCTGTGGTAATGTGGGACAGAATTGTTCCAACCTGTTTTCTTGACTCAGACCCTGGGTTTCAGGATGTGCTGTTTGTGTTCTGTTTGCATGCCAACCAGTACACTTACACTGAAAAGAATTTGTAGCTGTTGGCCTCAGCCAAAAACTCATCTCTAAACATCATGTCATGGATCCCTTAAACTACTGCTGTTCCACCTCTGTCAAATGGCAGCTGTTTGATCTCTCGTGGGTGTGAGCTGAGTGAAACTTCTTGGAAAATTGTAAATGACGTCTGGTCCTATGTACTTGACGTTTGGGGGAAGGAGATTCTATGCATTTTTCTTGGCAGAAAGTACAGTGCTTATGCCAATTGCTGTTGTTTTTTATTTCACAGTATAAGCTTTATTTGGTTTTTATTTACAGCTACATAAAAGCTGTCTAAAACTTACGTGTCTGACTGGTGTGTTTTAAACTGGAGGATTCTGGCAATGGTGTGTCATCAAAGTGCAGTAGGATTATCAGTCCTTACAGCAGGGTAGCGCTGTTGGTCAGATTAGTTTTAAGAAATTGAATTTGTTGGGGGGCTTTTGTTCATACCAAATTAGCAGCTGAAACAAAAAGATACTATGGGAATTCTTGTAATTTATGTCTGATTTAAGTCTTACATTTGGATTGTTCACCTGTGGTTTTTCTCATCTGAGCATGGGACCCACAACTGTAGGGTTGTGGGTCAAATTTTTTTTTTCTCATGACCATAAAATTTGGCTTATTTCTGCAGTCACATTCATTAAGTGCTGATCATTGGCCGTTGATAACACTAGTGATGACATGACCAGTGAAACTTGCTTTAGGAATCAGTAGAACTAAAGTTGCCTTGAGAAAGGAGTTCATTTTGTGTCAAATAAATAATCTGCTACCATTTAAATGTATATGCTGCTCTGGGGTCTTAAAAACTGGTTTTACTCTAAGTTTAATATAACCTTTCCTGGAAAAACATTCAGAAGATATTAAATGTTGGTACTGATAAGATTTACCAAGATGATATATTTTTGAGTTCTGTTTTATCTGTGCGATCGAAGCTGGTTTCAGTTACTGCTTACAAGCCATTTATATACATTTGTTCTGCTGAATGACATTTGAAGCAATATACAAGCAGCAGCCATTCCAAACATAATAAATCCCCATAGTCTAGACAATTCTTCAATTATTCTGAAGGCACAAAATGATTAATTGGAATCATTAATTGAAGTAGCTGGGAATCTGAGGATGAACAAGTTGATTTGCACTCTCTGCCAACAAGCTGAAAGAGTTCTTACCTACCTGTCTCTGGAGTGCTTTGTCTTGACAAGAGAGCTGTCATAGCTTTTGAAACTGAGCTCCTATGAAGAGGTACTTTTTGCTGGGAAGGAAATGGCTTTTGGATTTGACAAGTGTTTCTTTTCGCAGCGATAACTCACAGGTGTTCCAGGCCAGCGTCTTGCGCACCCGCAGGAACAGCACCACGGTCATGAATCGGCACAGCCTGGTAAGGAAACTCTGACACCAACCCCATCAGGTGCCAAGCGGCAGTGTGCAAACAGGAATAAACAAAATTAGATTGTAGTCTGTGAAACTAATACCACATTGCTTTCAGAAACAAGGCTCTAGACTGTGACATTAATACGCTGTATCTACAGTGAAGTGTTACTTATAGACCATTTGGCTTGGAGAATACTTGTATTTCATTGTAACCATACCTTTGCTTATAAAATGCGAGTAGATGTTCCAAAATAGAGCAAGAAAGGTAGTTTGCTAAGAAAACTAATTACATAGCTGTGCTGTTGACAGTAACCAATGACTTAAATGGTTTTTGATGCTTAATAAAAAAAGTGCAGACAAATACTTTAGCAAAGGTTTGCATCTGTAACAGAACCAGAATAGTTATGTACAAGGAAGATTTTTAGGGTGGCAGCTTAGTGTAAATCTGTTTGTGCTTGTGGTCAGGCAAAAGGAGAAAAGAAGCAAAGGTGAAAGCTCAGCTTATTGTGTTTACCCCTGAAGATCCTCAGTTGCTGGTCTAAAAAGATGGGAATTCAGGGTGCCTTGCCCAGAACTTCCTGGGAAGCAGGAGGCAATTAATGGATGGGCTGCTCTTCTGCCTGTTCCTCCTAAATGTTGCAGTGCCCTGGACTTAACCAGTGTCCCACCTTCATGGGATGATGTTCTAACTCTTCCCCTCACACTAATGATATTTAAAAGTGTCCTTCTTCTTCACACCCAGCTGACCAGGTGCTGACAAAATTAACGAAATTTTACACTAAAAATCAAGTGCCCCACTGACTGCTAGACCAGTGTCTTGTCTGCTTTGAAATGTTCCTTTAAGTTATGGTCTGGTTTGTGATTCTGTTGAAAATGGCAGGGAGGATGGAATTGCAAAGAATCTTAGAGACTTTTGTCCTTCTGTGGTCTTAAACCAGGATCATCCACAGATAAATGATTTTGTGAAAAGAATTAAACTTCCAGCATCAAGGATCCTAAGCAACCTTCTTAGTCTTCCTATAGTAAAGAAGTACATTTAGTTTTATGATGTTAGAGATATTTTAAGGAGCTAGATCACATCTACTTTGGTAAATTAAATTTTATGTAAGGAGGTGATAAAGTGTACTTCAAAACCCACTTCTTTGCATTTAAGAAAACTAATCCAAGTTTTACTGCAGTGTAAGCTGTAAGAGGGTTAAAAGATCCAGTAGTGACTGAAACTTCTTTATTTTAGTTTTATAAATACATGTTAAGTTTTATGTTTTGTTCAACTTTGTGGAAAACAAGTTGATTAGTGTTTGTCTAATCTGTGTGGTGTTGCTTGTCATGGGAGCAGTGGGAGTAGCTAAAATCTCTGATAACTGGAGGTCATACTCCATCAACTCCATCTTCAGTGCTGTCCCAGTTGCTCAGCCGAATTCTACAATCTGGTTTTGGATTAGCTTCTCCAAGTCTCAGACTCTAGCTGGTTTATAATGATGACTGCAAGGGCAGTGGTGCCATTTGGGCTGGGGCTTGATCTGCAGTTTTTTGACACTACGTGTTGCCAAGGAGGGGTCAATCAGGCTCAGTATCTGCTGTTTATTTCCTTCCAGAAGATAGCAGTGAGTAAATGTTTTGGTGTCTTTTTTGTTTTGTTTTGCATGGCTGGGGTTTTTGTTTTGTTCCTTAGGCAGACCAGCTGAGTCTGTGGTTAGATGTTTAGGTGCTATTTCAGCAGAAGTTGATGTTAAATTATTTTCGTCTTTTTTTTTTTCTTTTTTTTTTTTTAGAAGCAGGTAATTTCACTGCTGGGTTCAGTGTGGCCCCACAAGTGGTTGTGTTGGCAGGAGGCAGAGGGCACTGCAGGGCAGGGCAGAGGCACTGGGGCAGTCCCTGCTCACTTGGGCAGTGGCTCCTGCCAGCCTGGCACTGCTGAAACTTTACCTGCACTGGAGCACAGTATCTGACTTTTTTTTTTCGGGGGGAAGGTGTTTCTCTTCCCTGTGGCAGTCTAATAGTTTGTAGTGTTTTTATTAAGCTTTGTGCTCTCTTAAAACATTGGAGATTTGAGTAGAATAATTTTAATAAATAGGTTCAGTTTGTTTAGCAAGTATTTTTTGAAAGTGACAGGTTTCTATGCACAAGAATTAGAGGATGCAAACAAAGCAAAAATGAATTTTACAGACTGACAAAAAGCAAGGATGATGATTTGTTGGAAACAAGATGTGGGGTCCTCAAAGCTGTGATAGTGCATCAGACCCTGCAGAGGAACACTTAATTGTCTTCTTCTAATTTTTGTTTTATACCACAAGCCACTATTTTTGTACATATTCTATTAATGTCAAACCTTAAAGTATGTGAATTAGAGTCATAAAATTAGAATATAATGAGTGGAACAAATGCATTTCTACTGTGGAATGACAGAGTGAATAGGCAGGAATGCACTATTGTCCAAATCCTTTTCTCTGTGTGAGAATCAAGGTCAACTCAAGGTCTGCATTGGCTGGTGCAGCTTGGAGGATTTTTTATTAGGTGCACAGGATTTTTGGGAACCCAGTGTAACAGTGAAGCTGACCTAAACTGGACTTTAAAAGTAGCAAATCAAGATATAATAGCTTTTAGACTTTAGTACCTTATATTACAGTGACTAAATTCTGGCACAAACGTTAGTCATCCTCTGTGTGAGCCTGATAGGCTGAATTCTTTTGTGAGAAGGGTGTGATGTCTTGATGTTTGTTTTTTTAGAAGGAGAGTTCTGGATATATGAAGCATTAATAGTCTGTGTTAACCTTCCCTGTCAGGCAGCAAAATCTTTGTATTCTTTGTGGCACTGATGAGAAGATGATGCAGTAACAGTTAACTGAATGCTTGTTAGTTCTCCAGCTTCAGCATGATGAAGAGCTCTAGTAATGTTTTGTGAAGCAGATAAAGCCTTATAATGAATTAAGTATAAAAGCACCTATAATAATGCAAACCTTTCTTGCTGAGCACATCCATTTTAAAAAGACACCTAATTTTTTGGAAGGATTGTCACCTTAATGAGAAGTTAAACCTCTATTCAAGGCTTCAGCTTAGAATTTTTTTCCCCAAATGGCTATGACAAATCAGCTGAGGGTTGACAATGTGAGGGATGAGAAATAGATGAAAGAAAATTATATTTTGAGAAAATAATCACTTTAAATTACTCGGTTTTGAGTGTGCAGTTTTAGATCATAGCATTCCAGTGAGCTCTTGATGCAAAACTGTCAACATTAACAGAAGACCATTTTTAGTGACGTCTTCTCTGATTTCACCCAAATTGGTGAAGCTCTTGAGAAACTATAAAAGAAGTGTTTAACTCTTTGTTAGCCTTCTAATAGCTGATTTTTTTCACTTGTCAAAGTACTCATTTAAAAGCAGACAACAATCCAGGAACATTTTTGTGCGATGTGTTGTTTGGCTTTGTATTTTTAAAAATCTATTGGGGAGCTTTCTGGATCACTTAAAATAAATATTCTGAATCACATCAAGGAAAATATTTATGCCAGCATATATACTAGGGTGACAGTGTGCTAGTGAAAAGCAGCTCCATTCTGTGGGGAAGGCTGTCAGTTCTAGTTGCCTGGAAATGGAGTGGAAGCCAGGCTGTTACCAATTAGCATCTGTGAGCTTACAAAGCAGTATAATGTGGAAATGCATATTAACACGTTCTTGTAAGTAAAGTAATATAGGTCATATATACACTGAGAATGTTGTAAGTGATTTTGTGGGGTTTTTTAAATTACTTTTTTTTAGTTTGGGGTAGCACCACAGAGTGGTTACTAACATTCCTGTAGTACCTTTCCCTCCCTCTTGCTGTACTTTCAATTGAGTGTGACTTTGTTTTGCAGTTTGTGCCATCATCTCCTATCCGTATTCCTAGCAGCCGGCTTCATCAAATCAAACAAGTAAGCACAGATCCTTCTAAATGAGTTTTTTATAGGTGGCTGGTTTAGTTTTTTTTCTTTTTTTGCAGTTGGTGTGTAATGTCCTGCAACTAACTGTAGATTTTATTTTCAAACTGCCTGCCCTGTTCCACGTTTCATAAAGCAAAATGCATCTTACAGCAAGGAGAAGATTTGAGCAGAGAGAGGATTCTTAAAATGGACATTTTAGAACGGAAACCTTTAATGTAAACCCTTAGGGTAAAGTTTCACCAAGTTTTTGGCGGCAGTGCCAGCATAAATATTCGGGGCCAATAGCAAAGTGTTCCTTAACTTGTGTTGGCACAAGACTTTTGTGCAGCCAGAAAATGAGCAGGATAAGGAAGCACTCTGGCTGAAAAATAGTCTGTACTCTTCTGGCTGGGCTATTTTTCATCTGTATAATTTTCTTATCCAGATCCCTGTACTTGTGCTGTCACAGCATGAGCAGAGGGGGAAGGGCACCAGAGCAAACACTCGGGAAGGGGGGTGGTGTGGGGAATATCTGAGCAGGCTCAAATAGCTCTGCCAGTACACTGCAGGCAGAGGACTCCAGCTTTAAAATCAACAAGCTCAAACGCTTGTGGCTCCTTCATTTTATATCTCCACTTTTTGACAATGAAATGTTTATGAAATTGGCTTGAAGATGCTTAATTTTTTCTAATTTTGTTTTTTAGCTGGCTAGTTTTCAATGGATAGGTTTGATTTTTACAGGGTCTAAAGTTAAGAAAACTATTTAATGCTTCAGACACCGTTTTTAGGGTATGGTGCCTGAGTGGTGGAAGGCACTGCTTCCCACCTCAGTTATTTAAGGTAGTTGCACAGTAATCCTGAAGAAAATAACTGCTTGCTTTCATTATGTAAATAATTTGCTGGCTTAAATAGACTCTGAAGCACTCGGGTCAGTTGTACAGCTCTTTTTAACAATATAAAAAAGCTTAGGATTGATATGTAAATATCATAGAATCATAAATTAGTTTGGGTTGAAAAGGACCTTTAAAGGTCACCTGGTCCAACCCCCCTGCAGTGAGCAGAGAGATATAATGAGAAATATGCCGAGAGCAAAAGAATTAACTGTTATGGCTCTGCTCTATTACATGAAGAAAAATATGATGATTCAATCTTCTGGAAAATGCTCTGCATTCATGTTTGTGCCATCCATTTATTAAAGCAAACAGTGTAATTTCCAAATTTGTGTTTGAGCATTGGATTCACTAGTTGGAATTAATTCCATGTCCTGTATACTCACTGAGAACTGTGTGATTTACTTCTGGTCTCTTTCAAATCTGAGGAAATTATGACACAGGTAAAGTAGGTTAGATTCTTCTTTCTTATGAGGATTGTGAAGATGTGTAGTTGAGCTTTTACTCCTGAATTAGGGAATCTACTCATTCATTGAACAGACTGGATAACATTCGGTTAATTTTAAGGAATGGTGTCTGCCTAAGAGGAGATTGAGTCTTGTTTGTACTTGGTATTAATGTTTAGTTTAATTTTACATATTTGATCCATTTTAATGATATTTTATGGAGTTTTTTTTAGAAAAAAACCTCACTGAATCCCGAATTCATTGTGTGCAATGCAGTGTATTGCAAATGAGATGCTGACAAGTGTCTAGTTAGTCACTAATCCATAGAGGAAGGTAAGAATCCAGCCATGCTTTTGAGGTTTATCTGTACTAGTGTCCCTTTTGTAAAATGATATTACTCAAGACTGCATAAAGATACTCTGGCATGTGCACAGTTTTTGGTTCAGTTTTGTAGCTACCTCTTGGTTAGTAATGAAAATAAAGCTTCTTGGGAAACAAGCAGCCCCCATAAGCACTTCTCATGTCATGGTCTCTCTTGCTACATCTCTTTCTCATCCTCTCCTCCTCACTCCTTTTCATGGAGTGAGAACTTGAGGTTATTGTTGCTTAACCGAGTTGAATTAAATTTTCCACATGCCAAAGTGAAGTGAAACCACAGCTTTTCTGATCTGCTGGAACAAAGTGCTTTTTTTTTTTTTTTTGACCTTACTTCTTCATGTGCTAATCCTTTAGGAAGAAGGAATGAATTTGCTGAACAGGGAAACCGTTCGTGAAAGGTGAGCGCTAAGGCAAAGTAGAACAGTCACTGCAGCTCTCTGTGGGCCCAAGACAATACATTTCTTTTCTTCTTTATAGAGAAGTGCAAGTAGCAATGCAGATGAGCCACTCATGGGAGGAGAGCTTGAGCCTGGTAATGCATTCATGCTTTAATTTGTGTTTCTATTATCAGTATCAGGATACTAGAGACTCTCTCATGTCAACATTTCCTTTGATAGTTTGACCTACAATTAAGGTGTTAGTATAACGCTGGTTTTGGTCAGCAGTTTTTCACACTAACAAGGCATAGAATTATCAGTTGTTCAAGGTGCATGTGGGTTCCTTGGGCTGCTGTGTCAAAAGAAAATTGCATGGATGTCTGCCTTTTCAAATTTTCTTCCATGTTCTGATACTCTCCATGTAATGTTTAAGGCTT
>VZRM01007174.1:245070-270754 GCA_013397955.1 Grantiella picta | reverse complement strand
TTTTTTTTTTTTTTGTTAAGCATAAGCTCATAAATGGCTGCCTAAAACTTGTCTCTATGATGGAAGATAACTTTGGAATTTCACACCAATCTGTCCTTTTCTTATTAAGGCACCTGCTCATAAGATTAATTATGTGTACTGTTCACAGAGCGACAATGATTTTGAAAAATCACTATCACCAAAGCAAGTAGACTTTGTTCCAGTTTCTCCAGCTCCTTCACCTACACGAGGAATAGGGAAGGTGAGCAAAATATGGTAATAATGGTTTTGTCTTAAGTAGAACTAAATAAATTCAGCCAAATCAGTAGCAAAAGATTAAGCCACCTGCTGCTTTCTAACTCAGCTGCAAGCAAGAAACTAGAGAGTAAATAAAACCCCCTAAAACCCTAAACCAGAAAATACCAGCTGCTTATATTGTGGATGTGAATTTCTGTGGAGTGTTCAGCTGTTATTCTGTGGTTAATAAAAAACAAATAAGTCTGTTTAACCAGAGTACACTGAAATAAATCTGCATGAAAATGGAATCTGTCCAATTTTTAATTTTTTTTTTTCTCAGTGGCAAAAAGTGGTGTCTCAGTATACCCAGTGACTGGTTGCTGGACTTGATACTGGGTTGTTTATTTCTCTGCAGTTAAGCATCAGTTGTTACCCCATGGGAGTGATACAGTATTTACAAGTAATAACACAAACTCTTTTCCTCTCAGCAATGTTTCTCACCATCTTTGCAAAGTCTGGTGAGCAGCAGTGGGTTGCCTCCAAGTCCCAGCCCAAGTCCAACAAGGAGATTTTCAAGGCAAGTCACCAGATCATGTTAATGATAGAAAATTAGCGTAGCTTGTTCATAGTAGGCATTTGAAATAGCAGAATTTGTTATATCCATAATCAATTTCTGAGCACAACCACAACTTTATGTACTCATGTAGGCTTTAGATTTTAGTGTTGTTAAACATTTGTCAAAATCCTCATGTGATAACACTGGGAAATAGGCTGTATCTGTCTTCCCAGTGTAGTCTCTATATTGCTGTCATTCACATCTTAAGTAGTTGAATTCTGATGGGAAGAAAACACAAACAGATTTAGGGTTTGTAACTCCTTGGATTGATGTGGGCATACAATTAAATTTTACTAGGCCCTTACAGTTCAGCAAAGCACTGCCTGTCAGCTGAGATGTAGTCTCAGGGTCTGGATGTGAGCTTTTAGGCTGCCCCAGTTGTGAAATAATGTAATTAAACTTTTCCTGCTCAGTTCTGTGCTTCCTGGGCTATCTTCAGAGGGGAAAAAAAAGGGGCTTGTTTTGGATGAGCTGTTTTAATGCTTATTCTCATAATGGTTTCCACTCTGTAGTTTGTTTTCTGAGTATCTTTTGATTGTTTTTTTCAACCTTTCTCTTTTAATGGTGATCTCAGTACAGCATTTGCCTTCTTTTAGCAGGAGAAGCCAGAGTCCAATTAACTGCATTCGGCCAAGTGTTCTTGGATCAATCAAAAGAAAAGGTACAGTATTGAGGTTTAGCTAATACAATAGGTCACTTTGTTAGTTATATATCAATTCATGTAGCTTTCTTCATAATTCTGTCCAGTTGGCTGATACTTCAAAAAGTGACTATATTACACATATTATAATATACAAATCATTAAATTAGATTTTACTATTCTGTAAAGCTAGTAGTTGTTTTGTTCTAATTTCTCCCTATTGCTGTGGTCATACAGATGTGATAAAAAAATCTGATGTAACCTGCTTAACAAAACAGTAAATACAACCATTGATATATTTAACAGAAAACTTTGAAAGTCCTAGTTAACTGAAGCACACAGGTACTGTACATTTAAAATAACTCTACAAAACCCAAAGCTGATGCACAGGCCTGGTAGGCACCTCACAGCTTTATAAGGAAATGTTTCTCTGTCTTCCTGCATTTTTCTTCAAGTTTGACTTCTGGCAATTTTATTGCATCTATTTTTATATCTTCGTGCTTCACCTTTGTTACAAAACACCTCTGGCTCTGAGACAACTTTTAAAACACTTTAATCTGAGTGCTGTCATAGTCTATTTAAGCATATACCTATCCTCTCTTCTTCTAAAGTATTTGGAAGTCAAAGTCAAACGAAAAGTTTTGTGATAATCCTGGAGCTTGTTCTTTTTCTTTATTTTCAGCTTCTCTGCTCTTGTGAAGCTGGTCAGTGAACTGATAGCTGGATAAACTGAAACAAAAAGATTATTCTTCACTACTGAAGAATAAATATGTGGTATCTAAGCCTTAGTTAATAACTCACTAAACTGTACTGAAGCTTGGACAAAATGGTTCCAGGAAATAGACAGTCTTTAACATTTCAGCATCCAAATTCTAGTTTTACATATAAAATAATTGTTGGAATAAGTTTGAACCTCTCTTCTGTTTGCTCTGTAGAAGTACGTTGAAAGTAGATTTTGGGTTAATCGAGTAGTAATTTTTATCACTTGTTACCTCTTCCCAAAGGTGTGACAGAGATGGAAGATCACCCAAAAAGGTTATTCCAAGGATCCACCACCATGCTAACTCCCGAGGCTGCACATCAGGCGGACCTTGGGGCATGGTAAATGCTGTGCTGTTTGTTGTCCCTTTCAGCAAAAGCAGTAAAATCAGAAAATCTTTTTCCTTCTAGCAGTAATTATGCTTGAATTTTTTTGTGCTTGTTTTTGTCTTTTGTTGAGAGATATCTCATAATGTTACAACACTGAAATTATCACAGTAAACAGGCAGCAATGTTCACTACAATTCTGCAGTTTCTAGGCCTGACTCTGTGGGAATTGAGCATGTTTAGGAAAAGACATGGGTGATGGCTTTTGGAGTCTGAGTGAAATTGCAGTCAAATGTGAATGCTGATGCCTTTTGGGTGAATTGGGTTTTGTTTTTTCTCCCTTGCTCTTAGTCACAGAGAAACATGAGTTTGTCTGACCCTCTCTGCTGAGAGGAGATAAAAAGTACTTTGTTAAAAATTGTAATTATTTGTAATAGCAAGGGATTTTGATCTAGTGTTTTAGTCAAAAGGTTAATCGTAGATAGCGTGTGCCCACACAACTGTCAAGGGTTGTTCACAGTTTTTCTGTCTTTTTGCCTCTTAGCCAATGTTCAGGTAATGCACAAGCTTTGAGTAGCAATAGCAAAATAGACGTTTTAAAGGTGCTTTGAAAACATAACTCTTTTTCACACCCTGTTTACAGTAGGCGTAGCAGTGTGGGTTCAATTGCTGCATCTTGGTGTAGGAGATGGTAATTTTTAAAAACTTCACTTTGCTGCTATCACTGATGATAGATCAGCTATAGTTATAGATTTCTGTCCTGTGAAAGATGTAGTACAATTTACCATTGGCTCTCCTGGCAAAAAGGCTTCTGGCTGTTGTGCTGGCCCAGAGGTTTGAGGATGGAGTAAAGCTGGCAGTGGATTGCTATTGCTCAGCCTGGGACTTCTGATCTGTGCCCCACTTTTGGGTGAGCAGAGGAGGAAATGGGCAGAGTGTCCTGTGTGTGTCTGGAAGTGACTGGAGGTGTGTAGCTGCAGGTGTATTTCAGCTCACAGGGCTTGCTGCTCCCTCAGAGGTGCACAGGTGTGTTTGAAATGGCTTTGTGATGATTGAGGCTGGTTTTAGGCACTTATTACCTGAGCCTCGTTTCTCATGCCTGGTGTCGCTCTGTTTTCAGTCTGTCCTCACATGCCCTGGATGACAACAGGAGCAGTGCAGGCTCCTCCTGTGACTCCCCAGCTGAAGTTGGCACCAGCACAGACTCTCCAGTGTCTCTCTCTGACTCCAGATCCCCGTTTTTACCAGTGGATCTCACGGCCAAGTTACCAATGAACTGAGAAGCAGGAATCTGCTGATGGACACCGGGAAACAGGCGGGATATCGCCCGGACTTTCTGTTGTGTGTAACCCATTCTGTTCCTCATAGGAACTTCCAGCAATGTCATTACTTCTAGAAACCTTCCAGAATGGTTCCTTGAGGAGGAATTCCCTTTCTAGTGATTTGTATGACATTTACTACAGTACAGAAGCATTTGGGCTGCAGACACGTCGGGTGCTCACATCAGTCAGCAGGCTGCTGGTTTGCAGTGGATGTGATCTCCTTGGCATGACTTACAAACACTGTGCATGTGTCCTGCTTGTGGAAGACTTGGCTTGCCGGCAGCCAGTGTCCTCCCTGCCTGTGGAGGGCAGATAATTCACATTTGTCCTCAGCCTAAAACCAATGAAGCAGCTCACTAATTGTTTCTGTTCCCAGAGTGTTAGATATTTATATTTCTTTTTTCTTCTTCATATGAAAGGGAGAATATTGCAGAGGGGAATTGATGATTATTATTATTATTATTGTGTTCTATGATGATTGGGTCTTAATCAATTCTGTGTTCCAGTGGATGTCAGAAAAGAGCAAATGGTGAATTGTCAAATTTATATGTTGGATTTTATTCATAATCATGACTGCTGTTGTGACTAAATCTAAATTAGGTGTGGAACATTCTTCTGGGGTTTTGTATTACTTTCTTTTTCTTCCCCATTTAGATGATGTATTGGAGTGGTAGATGCTCTATTAAAGGTCTTTTAATAGGGAAAAATAGTGACAATATTTGGAACAATACATTAAATCCTGAGATTTTAGTATTTAGTGCTTCAGAAATGCATTGTTTTAACAGTCAGTATTTGTCCTCATATATGACAGATACGGTGAGGAATCTTGAATGCCTTTTTACAGGCTGAGGCCATCAAACATCAAATCTGTGTTTAATTTCCTGAGGTCGCTTCCTCAAACAATGACATCAAGTCATTTCTGCTGTTGAAAACTTCAGATGCTGATTGGAAGCTTAGGATCTGGTAATTTGAGATGTTTGAAAAGTCAGTGTGTTGAGGCATCCTGATCTCAACTCTGAAATTCCCCAACCAGGAGGAAGAATTTGCAGACCCCACCACGGACAGCTGTCTGGGACTTTGCAGTGACAGCCTCACTGGGGTTGTGCAGCTGCACTCCCCCAGCTGCCTTCCCCTTTGGACATGTCTGTGCATCTGTGCTATGTGGTTTCAAACCTTCTCTCCTGAGAGGCTCATAATGAAGCAAAATGTTTTATTTTTAAACGCCAAATCTTTGTAGTGTGTCATAAAGCGAGAAAAGTATGGAAACTTCCTCAAGTAGGAGAAAAACCTGCCCTGAACTCTGCTGTGAAATGATTCACATGGATGAAGCTTTGACTGACAGCAGCCATCAAAATGAGAAAGGGATGAGTTGGAGCGCAAAGACCTGGTGACCTGAGGGCCAGTGACCCATTTCTGTGTGTCCTTATTGTAGAGAGAAAATAGAATGTATTTAATAGTCTCTGTTCTAGTAAAATACGACATGGTTTACTTCTGGTATCATTCCTCTTAAATTATTGTAATAATCACCCTGCTGGTTGCAGTCCCTGCCTGAGTCCAGCTGCCCTTTGTCCCCAAGCAGATGCACACGGGAGTGCCAGGCTCTGTTTGCTCTCTCTGCTGAGGCAAAGTTTGGGTTTGCAGTTTCAGGTTTGTGCCAAAGAGTTGCTGTGCGTTCACTCTTCTGTGGTGAGAGCAAGACTCTTTTTTTAAAATCTTGCTTATTTCTTAAGAATGAACCTCCTGGTGTCTCTTGCAGTCTTTGTTAGAAGACACATCAGTATGGGGGGTTGAGTAGCTGAGTGTGGGTCAACTTGTCTCTTTTCTGTTGAATATTTATGCTATTTTTCAAATAAGTGCCAATAAATGGAAAAATAAATGTGTTTTGCTGTTTCTGCACTTTTTTTAGATAACCATATTCTTATTTTCATCTGGGATTAAATGCTTTCTGTTAAAAACAGAGTATCTATTGTAATTTACTTCCACCCAGTCTAGGTAACATGTAAGTTGACATTAAAATCTGCAGCAGACTCACCTTGTTTTCCTAGTGCAATTCTGTCTTGCAGGTCTGTGACAACTCCAGGAATAAAGAAGAATAAACCCAAACATTTTCAAAATACTTTAATAGCTACAAGTGTCCCTAGTTTATACCTAGAGGAGGTCGTGGTGAAATGGTTTGGAAGACAGAAGCTACTCCTGGCTGGTGGAAAGTACTGAGGGTCTTAACTCTTGGGAAGAAGTGGGGAGCCTTTGTGGTTTGGCTTAATAGGGCAGTTAGTAATGGAATTATGGAATGGGTAGGGTTGGAAGGGACTTTAAAAACCATCTCCTTCCACCCCCTGCCATGGGCAGGGATACCTTCCACTATCCCAGGTTGCTCCAAGCCTTGTCCAGCCTGGCCTTGGACACTCCAGGGGTGGGAACTCCACAACCTCTCTGGGTCAATTAATGCTGTTGGAGGAGAGTGAAACAGTAATTTATCTGCATCTGCTCCTTTCCTTGCTTTTGCAAAACAGAAATTGCTTTGAACTTGTGGAGAAGCATCTCAGTGTTGTATCTCCTTATCAGCAAGAAATTGCACTTTCCTGCCCTGGAGTCAGGAGACACGTATAGGGGAGTTTTTCCACTGAAATGAAAAATTTTGGAACCAAATAATGCTCCAAAATATGTACCTGGATGCAGGGAATGAGGATGTTATACAGTGCACATAATCAACCCTGTTCTTGTCTAGTAACTCATGCTTTTAATATTGCCTGTGCTTCTCTCTGGGATTCTGCCACAAATGGCACCTTCCAAAAATCACACTTGTGTTTGGCACTTGCTTGGTCTGGTTGAAAATTATCCTGCAGGATTTGTTGGCAGTTAAATCGGATCTTGGACCACTGTGTCTTCCTTGACAACTGATGGGTGTTTTTCTTCCTTCCACCTTCTCCAGAGTGACACAGTTGCTGAGGGAACGTCAGTAACGGTGCCAGTGCTCAGGGGGCTGTATTTTTGGAATGAGCCCTTCGGTAGTTGCTGCATTTAGCAGACGGATAGATACTTCCCTCTGGAAGAGAGGTACAAATGCCAGGAAAAATGAGCCTGTGCCTCAGCTAGATTGACTCGCAGGGTCTTCTGTGTGTTGCAAGCGAGGCAGGTGACCTGAATGCTCAGCTGAGCAGCTGCCTGAGGTCCTCCTGAGATCCGTGTAAGAACTTAATCCTAAATTCTTTCTTTTCAGCTTTTTTTCAGAAAAGTTGAGTGTAAATGATTGCCAACCCATAGAAATAAAACAAGTCTCCAAAGTGTGGTGAGACTGAGATATTTCCATTTATAGATGTGTGCTGTGGTTCCAGTATCAGTGCTGTGTTTGGGAGTCCAGCCCTGCTATTGTGCAATGAGTTGCCAGTGAAGGGACTGGAGAGACCTCTGGCACTCCATGAGCTTGAGAACAGCTTGTGCCTTCCTTAGCAGTCGTCATTTCAGAAGTGTTCACTTTGTGCTGTTGTATTCTTGCATATGTTGGAGTCATAATTCATTTACTTAAAATAGAGAGCTTCAGGAGTCATAATTAAACTGTGTGAGCTCTTCCTATCCTGTTTTAAGCAACCTTTCTCATCACCAACAGGCAGATGGAGTTTAAGTTGATCCCTCTTCTCCGGGAAGCAACAAGTTAAAATATTTGTAAATGCAACTGAATGTTTACAGCCACAGTACAGTAATTAAAACCTTACTGACACAGAGAGGAGAGATTGGCAAGAATCTTTTCCAATAACTGGGTGCAAAAATTGCCACCTCAGGTTCATTTTCTAGGGGTGATTGTTTTCCATCCCATTTCTGCATATCTGGTGGGAGCATCCTTGTTTGATGAATGAGAGCAGTCACCAGGCAGCCCAGGCTGTGCTCAGGGGATGCCTTTCCTCTGCACAGAGCACTCGGGGCAGACAGACACCCTGCATCCCAGAGACCCAGACCCCACACACATGCTGAGGCTGCTTCCACCACTGGAGCTTTGTGGTAGATGCATGAGAGAGGAGGCAAAAAAAATAAACCACTGAAGGCGAATAACCTTGTTTGACTTTCAGTAGCTGGCTCGGGAGCAGAAATTTCAGAAGGGGGGGAGGAGTCGGGTGCATTTAAACCAAAACCAAACCCAGCCTCCACACGCCTTCGTGCTGGCTCCCCCGTGTCTCTCAAGGAACTGGTGAGACATCCCCAATGCCACAAAGATTCCTCAGACAAAGCTGGCATTTATCAAATTTTAAATTCTTCTGTTAGTTTGGTTTCTTTTACTTGCTTCAAAAGAGCCTTAGAAAACGCCATTTTAAGATTTCCTTCCATGAAAAATAATTACATGTTAATGTTTAGAATTTTGCTGGATGTCAACCCAGGTAGGAAGAGCTGCTTAAGAGGAAGCAGGTTTTGCTGCAGGGACTAATCATTGGAAATGTAGTTCTCCTGGTTATTTCTTGTCTGTGTGTGGAGAAAAACCAAATCCATGATGTACATAGCACATGTTAGGGTTTGTGGCACAGAAATTGGGTACTGTGTTGTCTTTCAAGCCAGTTTAAATAAAGCTGGCACTGAAATCGCTGCAAGAAGCTTCCTGCTAAAAATACATCAGCATCCTTTCATTTTAAGTGCATTCACTTCAGCAGTCGATTTGGATTGTGGAGATTCCTGGCAGATTCCTGAGGGAATGGATTTGGTGACGTTGATGAAACACGGGTTTCCAGAGCCTTACTGCAGTTCCATTTGTCTCTTGATGGTGGTTTCTTGTTTGTCAAAGCAAATGCTCATCTAATGCCTTGATATTCATATCTCAAGCCACTGAGTGCACAGTTTTCTGGAGAAGAACACTCTCATTTTGTTATTGTAAATCATATTTTGCTATTGAAAATTTTATTGCTAGGTTTTTTTTTTTGTTTGTTTGTTTTTAATACTGGAAACATGGATTAAAGTTCCATTACAGGGTGTCTGTTACTCAGGTAGACCTTCCTGCCTGCCTTTTTCCTCACAGTGAGGAGACAGCCATAGCTGTAATTGTGGTTGTGCTCTTGCTGAAGTTCTTTGCAGTCTCTGCTGTTTCGAAGACCAGCGTGGTCGCTTTGCCTGGTGTAATTCCACTTCCTACTGTCAGTGTGGTTACACAGCTTTGCAGATTTTCAAGAGCTGATGTGCATTAGCTACAGCTCATTATCCAAAGTAAACAGCTCGTTAGTGTTCAGTTGAGAGCTTCTGCAGAAGACAAAAATACACCCAAAAGTGAGTGTATCCCCTTACCTGCTTTGGCTGTGAGGCTGAGTGTCGTCTGCCTTCATTCCTCCTTTTTGGAGGATGTGTTTATTCTCCAGGCTCCTTTCACTGCTCTTGCCGCTTGCATGGTGATGGCTTCCCAATCCTCACCAGCTCCTGTGGGGCAGCAACAAGTGAGTGATGGGCTGCTGGCAGCAGTGAACTTCACTCTCCTTCAGTCGTTTCAGTCTTGATTTCATTTCCTCAGGCAGCCCGCCATGCCTGCAGGAAAGAGACTCCAGCACGATGAACTTTGGCTGTTTCTCCTGCAGCTCTAGTGGGAGATGGAGCTTCCCCTACATTGCAGTGAGCACTGAGTGCCCTGCTCCCCAGGGACACAGGAGGGAACCTGTTTCCCACACCACTCGGCCCCTCCCTCTGCACACAGCTGGCAGGAGGGTCAATACCAGGACTGCTCAGCCCTGCATGCTTTGTAGGGCAGTGTGTTTGTTCTTTTCTCTGCCCAGAGGGGTTCATGCAAGGTCAGAGGGCAAAGCACTTGAGCTGCTCTGACCCAACAACTCAAATTCCTACCTGGCAGAGAAAACGATTCAAGGTTTAGGGGGTTTTTAAGGCCTCCTGATCCTTAAATTTGAAGTTGCCCTGCATGTAAGTCTGAAGTGTGAGATTGACACTCCTGATTAAGGAAAGGGGCAATGGAACTTGGCATTTATAAGGAAAGCTGTTACAAGTAAAGCAAGGTATCTTAAATGTACGTTGACAAATGAGGACTAAAATAAAATGATTTATTGCCAAACTTATTTGGCAGCCTCTTTCCAGTTTAGGCTTGTTGGTTATCAAGATACTTGTATGTATGCATGAGCGTAAGATGAAATAACATATGATTGGCTTTGACAGTGCTTAATTAGCTGATTGCAGGATTTCTCTCTTTTATGTTGAAGGCACAGTTCTGTGCATGGCTCCTCTTGGAGCTGCTGCAAATGCCCCTGTGGAGCTGTTTCAAGAGGAGCAGTGACTGTTCCCATCTGACAACAACACTCTGTTCTCCTCCTGGGGCACATCTTGAGATGTGTCAGCAGCAGCTCAGCTTTTCCCTTCAAAGCAGGGACTGATGTATTTCCAGGTGGTGGCCATGTGAGGGATGCTGGACCAGCTCTCTGGGGCTCCATCATCAGCTGCAATCCCTGGAGAAATGAACTGATTCCCTGAGAGCCCCATCTGCCCCTGGAGCTCTGGAGCAGTGACACCAGTCTACTGCGGTTCCAAGCACTCTGTGATTCACTCCTCTAGAGGAACAGGATCGTCTCAGGATTTTCTGATCCAGACAAGTGCAAACACCTAGAGAAGATCGTGTACCAAGCCTACAGCGACTGGGAGGGACACTCCCCAGAGCGATTTCGGCAGCGTTCCCACTTCCTGCTGCCAGCACGGCTCGGCTGAGATATAAGTGCCATAGCAAGGGCTGGGTAAACACCAACATTGTTTCTGCTGGATGATCTCAAAGCCCTCCCAACTGTCTGCTGAAAATACTTGCCCATTGCAAGGAAATGACTGTTTGTTTGTGTTAGGAGTCAGGAATGGGAAATGACGTGAACACTTAACTGTTTTTCCTGGTGTTTCTAAGAGGTATATTCACCCTCAGGTCTTATTTCCAAAGGCGTTCAGTGTTTTCTGAAACTCTAGTGTGTAAGTACTAGAGGTGTGAGCATGCACATAAATATATATGAAATCAGGAAATATCTTACAAATCTTGTGTATCCACCTGGTAAAATTTTACTGGTGTCCCACTATGACTGTGCTGTAACATAATTTGATATATTCCTCCTCAGTGCTGAACTGAAACTGTCCTCAGGTCTTGTTTTCCCAACTGCAATGAATCTGTGATCCTGCAGTGTGCTGCAACCTCCCTGAAGGAGAAAAAAGTCAGAATTCACACTTCTCATCCTTATTTCACCTAAGCACCAGTTTTATCTGTGTCTGCTGAGTTACACTGTGCATTTAATATTTTTCTTTTCTCTCCGTATTGCTCCTTGCTTGCCTTGACCAAGAAGTGGTCCAATGTTTTTAGTCCTTTTGGTTGATGATAACTTTTTCTTCCTAATTTCTTTGGTCAACGTGTTTTTCTAAACCAATAATTTCTCTTCGGGTTCCTTGAAAACGACTGCTGACTTCTGTGTCCTGTGATCTCCCTTCTCTCCTGTGATCTCCCTTCTCTGCTGCCTCAGGACTGAGGCAGCTGCACGTGTCAGACCTGGTTACAGAAACTCTGAGCTCCTGCAGGTGAGATTGTCACTTCTGCCCTCCTGCAACTGCCTGGCAAAATATGATCCTGGTCCATGACTGGAAAGCCAGGATATAGGAAAAAAAGTAGGTTTCTATAGGGCTTTTTTAATCAGGTTGGGCACAATAAAATGTTTAGCCTGGCTGTTGGGTGCTAAGATAAGGTACCACATGGCACTTTTATCTCCCCAAATTCTGTTCTATTCCCTCGCCTCTCTGCAAGCAGCAGCAGGCTAAAGCACCAAGTGAAAATCAGAATTCAGAGTGTAGGTACTGAGGAAGAGTGAAGCTACAAGAACAGAGCCCTGCAGAAAACACTGACCCAGCTATGAGGTCAGTGCTGGAGGGAAGTGCTGTGCCTGCAGCAGGCTCTGGCACATGGCCTTCTCAACCAGCTGGGAACCCTTTTGTGGCTTTTTTTTACTGAATGTTAATGTTTGACTTTATCATCTGATGCTGATAGATGACACAATCCCAGTTCTTCTGAGAATCAAACTGAAGTAACATTATGTAAGAAAAAATGTAGTGGTTAACAACTTTTTTCAACTTCTCTGTCTCTTTTTTAAGGAACACTGGTTTTTGCACAACTTCTTTGTATTTCCATGCATAAGCAGAAAAGTGACCCATAACAGGGGGAAATAAGGTTTGATTTCCAAACTCTTTTTATTCATATCAGAGCATACTCTATAGACTTCTTACAAACAAAGATTTGTCTGTATGAATCCAACGCAGTAATAGCTGCCCTTTTAAAATTAACATCTCAACAATGAAATGTCAAATGAAGGGGAATACTTGTATGAAACAAGACTAATGTTCACATCAAATATGAAACTGGCATTTGAGCAGGAGTTTCTGATAGAAAAGAAGTCCCTGTGGTAGATGTGGGGGGGAGGGATGTAGAGAAATGCTTTAGTTATTACACTTAGTTTGGTCTCTAAAACAGAAAAAATGGTGAATTTTGTATTAGTATGATTTCAGCTTCCATTAATGCCACTTCCATGCATCCCTAAGAAATGAAGGGATCTGATTACAGAACTTGGTTTTATTGTCTACAATTGTGGTACAAAGTGGCCATTGCAAGAAATTATTCCCCCAGGTAAGAAAATGAGCACTCAACGATATATTGGTAATGATGAAGTAAGAAATTTGAGAATTACTTCTTCACCTAAAATTCATGGTTTATTTCATAATTTCACTGATGGAATTTTTCATTTTCTTCAATGATCAGTCCCGACTCTCAGCCCTCTGGTATGTATATACAGAAGTGTTATGTGCCAGCTTCGGCAGGTACAACCACAAACCAAATGAGCGTTTTTACAGAAGACAGTATGCTTTTATAGTGATCACGCACTGATGTGAACATAGACTAAAAATAACAAATGTTGCTTTAATAAGGATTTTTTACAGTAGGCATAGATATAAAAGTTTTTTCAAATTATTTTCACAGGTATCACTGAACATTTCATAGCTGTCTGTTACAGAAGCACCGCAAAGTGCTTTGAGTCTTTCATTTATTATACACAGTTAAAATATATTACACTTCTGAAGGTATCTTAAATCACTGAACAGTTTTGCTAGCATCTTAACGAGCCAAATGGGAGTAAAAGGCAGTCCACATTCATGATGTGAATATACAGTAAGGTGTTTGACATCCTATGAACTCATTGCTCATGTTCTCAAAATAACCATGGTGATGAGACCTGAAAGACAAGAATTAAAAACTAAGCACTTCAATTTCACTGAATAAAACATTTAAAACAAAGACAGTTTACCCTGTCACAGGCCAGAAAATATGGTAAAAGTGCATAAATACATGCAGGATGCATTTATATGTACACTTAAATATTAGAAGTATCGCTCCAAATTTTGATGTACTCAAAAATCATCGCTGAAGTGTGGGGTATCTAATAACTGAATGTCAGAGAAGATATAAATACTCCAAACAATTACTGATCTCTCTACTGGAAAATCTTAACATTGAGCTTTTGAGTTGGGTAAGTGTAACACTAAAACCCAAACCCTATTTTTCATGGGGGCCAGTTATGGGCAGTGTCATTTGAATGCTGAATCATCAGTGAGGCAGATGAGTTGAAGGCTCCAAGGCTTTTTTTTCTGCTCTGTGCATAATAACTGATCAAAGACCAGTTTTAGACAAAGATATTAAGCTTCCTTGTCAGTCTGCAGAGGGAGCTTTCAACAGACTCTTTGTTGTGACCTTTAAAGAGGGAGGAAAAAAAAAGAACTGCTCTGATAGAGGTCAAAAACAATTAAAACCAGATGAAAACAGGAAATAGGGGCTAATAAACCTACTCATGATACACTGAAAAGTTCATTTTAATTATGTGCTGATACAGGAAAAAGTACAGATCTGCAGTATGTAGCCATGGGTTATACTGCACAAGGTAAGGGAGGTGGAAGAACATAAGGGCTCCCTGAATTCCAGCCTTATATAACATCAAAATAACAATTTATCAGCTCTTGGGCAATCTCACTTTCTTGCAGGCTCAGATGATGTCACTGTAACAGCCTCGCGCTGCAGAGAGCTCAGCCAAAGCCTACAGATCTCACCATGGATAAAGACATTTCTGAGACTATTTTATCTCCTGCCACTCCATACTGATGGCACTTGGCTACTTTATGAAGACAGTAGCACGACAGAACAGAAATGCAACACTGCCTTTCATTAGATCAGCATTTTATCCCTTAAAGAAGGACTACAGCTCAGCTATTTATTAAGGTCCGTATTGGTTCAGACAACCAGTGCTCCCACAACAGCTGGTTCCTTACTTGGATCAATTCCATCATCTCAGAGGAACGACAGAGGCTCCTGGAGAACACCCTGTACCACTTGTACAGACAATAAAGGGTTCCAGACAATAAAGGGTTTAACTCATTTCTGTAAGTCAAATACTTTTCAAATGTCATATAGTTGGTGTGGTATAATAACCCTTTCCAATTAAATGGTCCACAACCCAGCTGTACTTCCTTGTGGAAGAAAGTGGCTTCATCTTCTCAAGAGCAATTGACTTTCTACACAAGCAAGAGCAGCACACAAAAGAATTTGTCCATGAACATTAAAAATGCTGCCAACAAAGAAGTCAAAACCTGTCAAAACTTCATAGGGAATCTAGAAACAGGTTCTGTTGTTGCAAATGTATAAAGTCAAAGGGCTTAAAACTGCAGCTGGCATCAGCAGAACCTGGAGTAATTTTCAAAAGCAGAGATAAAAACAAAGTGAGGATTACTGCAAGGTCCTGATCTGAGAATCCATCAGCATCAGCTTGGGCAAAGAGCCACACGTGAGATTTCAAACCGCTTCAGCAGATGGACCTTTGTGAGTCAGCAGAGTGTGCACGAACCATCACGAACTTGCACCTTTCCCCATCACTACCTCACCTCTAGCTATCAGTTTGAAGCTGCCTAGCTCTTTTCCTTTATATCCTCATTTCTGCCAGGTAGTGGGACAGGAGAATTGAGTTTAGTGTGACTGTTCTTCAAATCTGAAATAGTTACAGAGAAATAGTCATAACAAATGAAATGTGCAACTCATCTATGCTGGCGAATGCAGGAGCAAGTTACAAATCAGGAAGAGCTGTGGATGGTAGTGGTTTCAGACAGGGTTTAATATACCTGCTTATCAAACAGGTACTGAGAATGAAACATTAAGAAACAGCTCAGGGGGGCTGGAGGGAGAAACAGAGTAACACATTCTACATGCTGCAATAGAGTAACTACTGCAATGCAAGAGTAAGAAACGGCACATTCCGTTCAGGTTGGTTGGCAGATGACTGTGGCTGGCCCATCATCAAATGAAGCTGAAATTAGCATGTAGGGGCCTGTGTGCAATAGGTATTAACTCAAATCTGGTCTAAAACACTTACAACAACTAATTTACCCTGCTATCGCCACGGCTGAACTTAAGATCTAAGCCGAGATGCAAAACAAAATGTAATGTGGTGCTTTGTCTCCATCCAGTTTCCTGAGGCCACTGGCAAGGATGGGCAAAGGTTTCCAAACTCATAGATGTTGCAGGAAAAACGTTTATAAAATCCAAAGTACTTACCTAAAACATAAGCAGCTACTAACTTTTGATTCACACTTAAGTGGAGGTAGAGAGGCACCAGGGATTCCATTTCCCCCAATGTAGGTAGCATTAGTGCTGCGACACACACTACTCCAAGGAAGACTGTGAGTAAACTAGGTCCCGACGAGGCAGTTCTGTTTTCTGAAAAAGCAAAACAGCACCAACTGTAAGGAAGATCTAACTAATATAAATGTTAAATATTCTGCAAAAATGTCTGCAGTACATGGGAGCTGAAATATTCTCAGATTTTCCCTTTTGCTCTGGAGTTTGGAGGGGGTGGAAGACAACTCTTAAACCCACCCTTCTAAACCTTCTGCATTCTGCAGTGGAGGAGGCTGCTCCCTGTTCTGATGCTGGAACTTGTTTTCACATGACTTCCCAAATCCCTCCCTTCTGGAAGAACAGAGCCTGCCAGGCCCAGTTGCTATATATATATATACACTCAGGACAGCTGGATGTCTCAGCAAGTGCATCCTGACTCCATTCCTTGATATGTTCCTTCAGTGATTAGTAATCAATCAGGAGCACCCAAAAGAGCTGCACAGGCAGGTAACTGCTCACATGTCCTGAACAAAACCTGCCTGCAGCAGGAGCACAGGTTCTTGGGCCAGATGAGTTCCCCTTCATTTACAGGACTCAAGGGCTACACCTGCCAGAGTCAGTCTAGATGCCACAAATTAGTAAAATTTGAATCTTTAAAAACTGTGAGAGTGAACCACTCTGACAGTCCAGTATTACCAGAATAAGGAAATGCAAACCACAGACAATAAAGAGTCCTTCATAGTCTTTATTGCCCTGCACTTTAATAGCAGGAATCTACTCAACAACTCTTTTCAAAGATGACACAGTGGGCCTTTAACATGTTAGCTGAATACCTCTAACTAAATCCTTAACACCCATTGGAAAATAGCCAATGTTTTTATCAACTTCTATCCTCAGTGACTAGCAATATGTGCTTGAACTCCATAAATCTCTTATTTCCAGGTTGCAGGTTACATGCAAAGACTGCAGTTTGTTTACTGCTTTTCCTGTAAGTAAACAATATAATGTAGTCAACAAGGTTTTTAAGCAGAGAAATAGCATTTGGATTAAGACCAGTATCAGATTGTTCAGGATGGCTCAAGCCCTCCGCCCTGGAACAACTACCACAGGAACATTTTGTTCTGTGAGCCCAGAGATCTCTGTAGGTTTGCTTTAACTGTGTATCATGTTAATATCTGTAATGAGCGGCTTTTTAATAGAACGTGTTTCACCAGTCAACAAACTCAGGATAAATAGTGAAACAGCTTCATTTTAACAACCTGAACACTCTCAAGGAGGCTCATCTATTTTCTGCAATTGCTTTCTGTTGTCCTGAAAAGCGCAACAGTGACAAGAACATTTCACTATGAATCAGTAAAAGTAACAAGTGTGTAGACAATCCATAATGAGTCAAGATTCAATTCAGGTACAACTTGACACTTTTTATTCTACCCCTTCAATTTAACTCTCTGGCCCAGGTTTTCAAGACTGTTGATTCACTTCCTCACACATGAAACACTCAGAGTTTTCAGCCACCAACTGTGCTCTTCTGTTCTCGTGGGACAGACAAAGGAGAGGGCGCAGAACAAGGAGCACTTTAGAAGATGTTCTGGCAATATTTCCTGCTCATCAGGAAATGGGGGATTAAGGGTTTGGAACTAACTCAGAGGGGGCATATGTTCTGAAAGAGCCCAAGTGAAAAAAAAACTACCATCCTTTCACAGATAAATTCCCATATCTGTATGGGAACTCCTGCTCCAGAGGAATAGTGGATGCACTCTCCAAGGTATGACAACACAGGGCAGCAAAGGGTCTTGACTGATCAAGACAGCATAAACAGAATAGCCACAGTTTGGGCTCTTCGGCACTGTCATCCTCAAGTGATAAAGACAGCAGTCTTACAGGTAAGTAAAAAGAATTATTTTAAAATTTATTTCATTTTATATTTTAAAAATATTTTAAGTCAAGTCTTTCTAGTCACTTGAGCTATTCAAAACTGATTGAGAACACATGAAAGATAAAAGATTTAGCTACCTGGTTGACACAAAGTCTGCTCAAAAAAGACACTTTCAGCCAGGTGTTCTTTTATTCGCTTTTCCTCCTCTTCCTTTTGTTGTTGTTGTTCCTTTGCAGATGGAAGCAGAGTAGCAATAATCTCCTTTTTCCCTAATGCTTTCCTCTGGCTCTGCTCAGACACTTGAAGACGGAATTTATCTATGACACCATAGTAAGAAGCCCGAACATCTCTGTGACGAATCACACTGCAGAGAAAAACATTTTCAAACAGATGAACTATTGAGAAGCATGTCTGTTGTGGAATTATATCCTATATCACAAAGTTTGCCCTCTGTCCCCCTCTCCAGATAAACTGGAATAATCCAGACCTCCATTACCTCCTCCATCACTCAATGTTCTTGAAGAGTTGATCTTACTTCCTCTCTCCCCTCCTCATATTTGCTTTAATTCCTAAATATAAATGCTCCTGGTCAAACAGGACAGTTAAGTCTTTATCTCAAGCCCATCTTTGCCTCAGTCTGAGGCCCAGCCGCCAATTGATGGAACATCAATTATTTCAAAGATCCCTCCTCCTGTATCAAGGCTGTTTGATGCTGGCCAATGATTTTAAAAGGCATGAGGGGACTAGAGTGGACAGGGAAGGAAAGGAGTTGGACAGGTGTTTGGCAAGCAAAAGTCCAGCTTCTTGAGGAAAACAGGCTCAAAGCTTTACAATTCTACTTTCTCAGAAGCA
This sequence comes from Grantiella picta, assembly GCA_013397955.1. Taxonomy (NCBI): domain Eukaryota; kingdom Metazoa; phylum Chordata; class Aves; order Passeriformes; family Meliphagidae; genus Grantiella; species Grantiella picta. Next base: position 252,505 of record VZRM01007174.1, on the reverse strand, counting down.
AAACTTATTCCCACTATAGACAAGAGTCAGCTACAGATTTTCAAAATCAGAAACCCACCACTAAGAGCATGTTTGGAATCTATAAAAAGCACAGCTTTAAAATAGCACTGATCAACAGCAAAACAGACCTCTGAGCAGTGCTGTGCTCAATTGCCTCCTCTCTGTATTCGTGATTCATCATGATAACACAGATCTAGCATTGAAAAGCTACAATGTTTAGATTTTGAAGTGGTATCAGCTCTTAGGGTAAATAAGGCTTTCAATTCTTTTTCTAAATGTTTTTTGTGAAAGGTTATTCCAAGTTTCTAAGATAACAGCAGCTAATCTGAAAAAGATAGATACAAATAAGAAGGTTGCTATCTCATGAGGGAAAAAAATGACTGTACCCTTAGTAACACATGATAGTAGTCTTAAAATCGTTTCAAGAAAGTGATCTTTGTGATAATATATACAATAAAATACTGCAAGAAATGGATTTTTGTTTTTCAGTCTTCATTTAAAGCAACTATATCACATCAAGAAATCTACAAGCACTAGCACGTAGTCAGTGCTTGCAACTGGTATCTAGTTTGAATAGACTATTCAACACAGAAACAGAGACCAAGTCATCCCCTCAGCAAGAGGGCTGCAGGGATGTTTTACGTCACTTCAGTGGCAAAGGAGTGTGCCTATGACAAGCTTTCAGCAAGTGGAGCATTGGCTGGGCAACTGCCTTCACTAAAACAAAAGGCTTTTTCCCCCTATAACCCTAATTCATACAGCTCTCAGCATATCAGCACAGCAGATCAACTCTGATTTCGTCCTTTCACACTTCCCTTTAAAATTGATGTTTCTACTCCCAGTACCATGGTACTAACTACCAACCTAAACAGAATCTTTACATAACACTGTGCTAGGAGAACATGTATCTGCTGCCAGGCAAAGAGGTATTTTCTGCAGACCCTTATAAACAGATACATTCTCCTGTTTCTTTTTAGACATCATTGCATAATTGGAAGCTCTGTAGAATATCTGTTTGTTTGGCAAATGGCTACACTTGCATAGTACTGCTCATATCCTAGCAGCAAACACTGCCCTTAGACAGCAACCAGTGGAATGGGATGGGAGGTTTTGCTACACAAAAAAATCCCCTTGGAACATGTGTATGTCTTATTTTCCTTTATTAAATCCATTTGTTTAACCAAATTTAATCAAGCTTGTGCAAATGTCTGCTAAAGACTAGAATAGTTCACTGATACATTACTGATTTTGACCTGCTTTGTTCCATTGTTAGCATGGTTGCCTCTGCTCACTGAAACTTTCTAGCTCCATGTTTTAAACTTCCTTTCTATTTGATGAGTCCTTGGAATTTTTCAAATTGCATCTGTGGAAAACAGTCCCTAAGAAAGAGCAATTCCCCAATTTATTATTTATCTGACCAAAGACAGATCATTCAGTAGTGGAAGTTTCTGTATATGGCCATTTGCTAGCCAGAGATTCCAGAAGGTGTTTCACAGTTTGAAAAATTCCTATTCAAAAAGCTCAGTGTGCTCTTTTAGGAACTTCAGACTTTCTTCAGCTGTATCTGTACATCAGCACAGAAATAACATGGCAAATGGAAGATAAAAAGAGTTGGTCTATTTTAGCTTATACACCTACTCTGCTTTGATTTTCAACAGCCTACAGACCCTGTACATTACTGTGGTCACTTAACCAGCCTCCTTCTGTTCTGAGTTACTGCATTGAGAGCTGACAGGAGAAACAAGTAAAGAGGAGACAGAGATCTGAGAATGAGAGGGGTGGTCAGGGGGAAAGGTAGGCAAAAGTACTTGTATTAAACATGGCCCAGGAAAATGTGCTCAGCAGAACTGCTTACATTTCCGTTTTGCCAATTTGCAAACAAGTATTTCTCACAAAGAAATCCCAGCCCCAGGGGTTTTGCTTTTCTTGCTATTTCTAACAAAAAGGTGCTCAGAGGAGACTCATATTACTCTCACTCCTGGTTTACAAGATGCATTTACTGGCATTTTATTTATGCCTAAGGACAAAATTAAAGAAGGAGATATCTCCAATACAGTAATACCTCTGCCCTAGAGGGAAAGAACAGCAAAAACCAGAGGCACAAGTATACAGGAGATTAGAAAAACATACCTTTATCCAACCTATATTTTATAAGATGCATGCTGTCATCTACAACATCTTAAATGATAAAAGAAATTAAGATAATAAAATGTTGTACATTAGCAAAAAACCAACCAGCTTTTACTCACATATCAACACAGCACTGAGGCTTCACTGCACCAGTAGCATCAACCACTGCATATTTATTTGGAGTTGTACAAAGAACTGTAAGGAAAAGGACAGGAGTGGTAATAAATGAAGAATTAACACATCACCAACTTCATCAACAGATATATGTAGAGACACGAGTTTGGTTTAGTCACAGATATCATTTGTTACATGAATTATAATTGGACTGTTCAAGATCACCAACTAACCCTTAAATAGAACTTAACCTAAGAAACCCACCTTTGAATTTTAAGGCAAACTCATAGGGGTTATATAGAGTCAACACCTGCTTGTGTGTTGACTGGTCATCTGCATAAAATATAAGTTCTGTAGGAAAAACAAAAACAGGAAGATTTCCTTCCACTAACTCTGGCTGTCTTTTTTGTTGCTGCATTGGCACTGAATCCTCCTTGCTGCTTCTTGTGTTCTTATGATTTTGTATCCTCAGAGACTTCAGTTTTTGAATCGTTTAAGAATTCCAAAGCATTTTGGCAATTCTAAAGGAAAAAACGGGAAAAAAAGAGAAAAGGCAAGAAGATTATTTCTGTAAGTCTATACTAAACTGAGGCAGTTAACCAAGGTGTAAAAATATAGAACATGACGACTGATTATGAATGTACCTCTACTTACGTTCCTTCAAAAATACAAAAATAGAAAAAGTACTAGCATCAGGTTTCCATCTCTCTAACAAACTGCTATAAAATAAATGGATAAGCACCTCTCCAATGTACCATGGCAGCACTTGGGGACCAAGTCCATGACCAGGGCTGCTTATGCTGGGTCTTTGCAACAAAAACCAGACAGCGACAACAAAAAGAAATCCCATCCTTGCCTCAGGACATCAACACCTGAGAAACACCAGGGCAGAAATGAGGAAACGCAAGGACATTGAGGCAGCAGGAGTCACTGTTTATGCAGGAACCTTTCTGTAGGGATGACCTCTCCGGATGAGGTATCACAAGTTAGGAATCTCATCACCTAGGCACCCAGGTATGTCACATCCCAGGGATTCAGAACAAAGGAATGGGGAACACCTTCACGTCTTGTTTAAACTAAACTAAACTGTTCCAAGTGCGTAGAAGTTACAGGTAATGAATGGAAAAATGACTGGGATGAATAACAGCAAACAGATTTGGGATTTATTATTTTATTAAGAGACTACAGGTTTTCTACCACCACTGCCTCTAACCAAAGTATCATCGCAATTCTCCATCTGCCACCCCCCACAGTTCTGTTTTATTTTGAGTGACATTCCAGAACTAAAACCAGAACCCATGACCCAACCAAGAAACAATCCCAAATGTAATTCATAAAATAAAATTAAGGCCAGACTCCTCAGCACACATACCATTGACTTTACACATGACAGAGAGAACAAAGTCTTCTCCTCTTCCCCCACCCCCCCCAGAACATCATATTTTACTTCAGCTTCTGCAGGTTAATTATCAAACTGAAGGTATCCTTTGAGGCTTAACTTTATAGTAAAAAATATTAAAGAACAAAAAGTTCCTATTGACTCATTAGATGTCATTTCCAATTCCCATAAACCTTTATAAAACAAAGTACATTTCCCCTGTTCTCGAGTCTAATACACTGGTTTAGTTGCACCTTTAAGAATTTAGTTTCTGAACTTTTTTGCAGCAAATAGCCCAAACACTGTGAACAATCAAAAACAAACACTTGTTTCTGCATTCTAAACACCATGATGATCACATTTCCAAGCACCAGATACGTGTTCCATACTTGAAACATGACACATGTTCATGTGTTTACTAAAGTGTATCTGTCATACCATCAGATTTACAGGTTCTGATTCTTATTCACAAACTAAGCTTTTAAATTTATTTATTTATTAAAATAGCAAGTTATCTCTGTAGAACTTAAATTCACAGATCTCACTGGAATGTCTTTCCCCATGATCCAGTTTCTTTTCAGAGCACAGGTTTGTTTCCACTTCACTGAAATGCTACTAATAATATTCTGAAAACAAATCCCCAATGATAGTGTTCCAAGCTGATGTTCTGTTACCTTATTAAGAAGAGTCTAGAAAAAGAAATGGCTCTGTAAGTAGAAATTTGCGTTCTGAGTGCTTCTTGGAATTTTGGTGAATCCCTTTTGTTTCAGAAGAATCAACAAACTCTGGAGCGACTTTGTACAGCAAGAATTATTTCTTGAACAACTTCATGTAGTATTGCAAAGTGAGGTTCATTGTTCCATTTAAACATATTAAGACTATATGAAAAGCTAATGTGGAAAAACTACCAGCTCATAGGAATACAAAACAACCTCTTTTGATGCTTGTCATAGGCAGAAGATTAAAAATTATTTATTTAAATTTTTTTACCAAAGTTAATTCAATGCAGTAAGAATATGTTGGAATCTTTGGTTCTCATACCTATCTACACTGTGCACATCATGTGTAACAGAAATACAGGCAACCTTTGACATTAACAAAAGGGATTTCTTCAAAATAAATATTTGAAGCTACCATAAGACCAACAGCAAGCTACTGCTACGCATCTTAAGTGACTACATTTAATAAAATTTTCAAGTATTATTTGTAATAATGGTCATTATTTTGATGTTTTAGTTTCTTATTTAAACACTGCACATGTTTTGTTCCAATTCCTGGCTTCATACCACATCTCCAGTTTCTTCAGCTCAGCCTATGGCAAGTGTTCAGCGTCCAAAACCTCACAAATCTCAGTATCAGTGGAGGTATGGATCACTAAGCCTACCAACAGGCTCATTTTTCTTACACATCTGTGGAAAACAGTGCTCAAGCCTCCCAGGATTCCACAACCTGCATGCGGAAAGCCACCAATCTTAAAAAAGTATATCCTATTATTGCTTCCTTTTCCTATTTAACTTGGCTGGATGAGGAGCTACCGCCCAAACTGGCAAAAGTAACATCTGGCAAAACCAGGCCTATAGTAGACACATTTGCTGACACAGCAGTGTCACTCAGTATAAATTTTTGGATTCCTAAGCAAGCAACCAGCATCCTTTTTGAGACAACATTTTCAGCTTAGAAGTAATCTTGCTGGGACATCTCATCTGTAAAAGCACTTTTCCCAGACTGATTGATAAACCACACATTATGGTGGGGAGATGTGACAGTTTAGTATCAATAGCCTTCAACACAGCACACCTTTCACAATTATGAGAAACTGCCAACACTTTTACAGAGAAAGTTTGTATCACCACAACTTCCCAGCCCAGATCAACCCTGCAGCAGCTCTCATGGTGAGAATAAGGTCACGGAGCCCAGACAGTTCATGAACAGAAACTCGGCTGCCACTCTTCTGCACCTCCACTGCACCACAACCACTAAATTTTGTGGCCAACAGTCACCGCGATTACTTGCAGCACATAAAAGTAAGCACAAGCAAAGGTGTCCCGATGCAAGATCTGTGGTCTCAGGTCTGTGATTTGCACTGCACAGATGGGCTTCTCCCAGCAGCGCCAATGAAATTCCCACAGGAGCAGAGATCTGTCAGAGGTAATGCTCGCCAGGGCCAGCGTGTAACACCTGAACAATGCCAGCTCACTTCCCAGCGCCCTTTGAAGTCCTGACAAACAATTGTCACTGATACTTTTGCAGCACAATAAGGATCTTTCCTCCCTGAAGTTACTAAATATATACTGCTGGTGTCACAATAGCAAAGATCTGCCAGTGTTTCCTTTGAAATCCCTTTCTTCATAAATTTAACTTGACAGAGAAAAACATGAAGTGAAACACAACTTCTCTCCAGGGTCAGAAATAACATCAGTTGTGATTTGTTTTTACTTAACAAGTATCTGCTGAATAAATAAATCAACTGAGGAACTTTTTTGTTCCCATTTTAACTTCCAACAGCCTCATTGCCATGGCTTGCCAGTGCATTTGTTGATAGTTTTTCTTCATAAGAACTGCAAATAGCTCTACAGAATGTCATCGAGTAAACACTTAATTAAGAAGAAAACCTCTTTACAGTCATGTCTCCACACTGCTGTTTTAAAAGTTGCCTAATTACAGTGTAATCTACTCTTGTTACTTCTCATGATCTATCCCCTAAATCTACACAAGCCTTTCTACACTATATATTCTGTAAAATTGATGCCTTTTGAGTGCATATTTACAAAATAAACCACAAACTCTTCTTCAAAATCCCCTCTGTCAAGCTGAGCAATCACTTTGAGCTACATGCAAATGCAGCACGGGATCTGAAGCGCTCCATAAACATTTTGCTCCTCCAAAATGTTTTGAAGTCCTCAACATGCACTTACGCAAACCAATGTTTAAACTACCTGCAATTATTTGGGAGAGTCACCCAACGATGTGAGCACAGACCCAGCAGCCAGGATGGCTGGATTCCATTATTGCTAACTCTGTCACTGACACTCCATGACCTTGAGCAAGTTGGTTAACCTCACCTCAATTTGCTGATCTATGAAGGCACATATTCTGCAAAGTATTTCAGTAGGCGGACGGCTCCCTTTGAACTGGCAGAACTGCTCTGATACTTTGCAAAACTGCTACTGTTTACCCCTCCACAGGATGATGAGAAATGTCATCAGTAACTGTCTCCAGGATGCTGTAAAATGAAATAGTCTCGGAGCATTAACTATTAGCATTGGTGACAACATGCATAAATCATGATGATAGTGACAGCAAAATGCATTAGGACCACGTTATTTTTTTAAATGTTGAAAAGGTGACTAACAAAAGGAAATACTCAAATGCAACTAAGAGGCATGTAAAGCCGTGAAAAATTAGGTAACAGCTGTGCATTGCTTCTGATCCATTCTGCCACAGGCTCACAAGAATCCTAGAGAAGACATTCAAGGGCACATCTGCTTTAATCTATTTTCTCACTTTCAGTTTTGTTTAACGCACTAGACCGCCTGATTTTTAAAAGCAGTACGTACTGTGCTCATTAGCACTACGCGACCCCAAACCACCTCAGCCTAACAGAGGGGAGCACTCTTCCCTGGGAGAGCGACGGGAGGAAAGGCGTTCCGAGCTGTGCCTACTGCCGGCAGGGCACGGCGGTAATTGCACGCTCTTAATTGATCCTCTTTGTTCTCCAAGGAGGAGCAGCAGCGATACGGGCTGAGGCAGCTGCGCGATAAACGGCGCCTCCCGCAGCCTGCCCGGCACCCCGCACCGCCCCCGGCCCCGGCC
>VZRM01007174.1:224146-244801 GCA_013397955.1 Grantiella picta | reverse complement strand
GCTCCCCGGGCAGCGGGGCTTGTGCGGCCGGCCCAGCGCCCCTCACCTGCGGGGAGGTGTTTTTTAATAATCCTTCACCTCATCGGATGGTTCCCGAGGTCCGAGCCCGTCCCCCCAGGGTTGCTCCCCGCTCCCCGCTCCCGCTGTTCTGCCCGGCGGGTCCCGGAGCAGCTCGGGCTCACCTCGGTGCCGCCCATCGCTGGCAGGTCCCCACGGCAGGGTCGGCGAGTGTCACCCCTGGGCTGAATCAGAAAAAAAGTGTTAGCGAGCCGAACACACAGGCGTGACCGCCTGATCATCCAGCAGCACGGCTTAAACGGGACACGCTGTCCCTGTAAACACTTCCATGCTGTTACCTTTGTTCTCTATTCCTCTTATTTACTTAATGTGCTTTGATTCAATTAGACTATGTGTGGACTTCAGCTCATATTATGCATTATCCACTATATCATCTTCCCTTGGGTTTCTTCCCAACTTCCCCTCTGTATAATACAAACAAATCCACGTGTAATCACCACCCAATATAAGCCCAAACTTTAAGATCTTTAATGCATCAAAATGTTTCTGTTGCAAGGCAGGTGGATAATTAAGGTTTATATTGAGCCACCCACTGTAGGATTGCAAAATCTTTTACCTATTGCCAAGCTTTACCCCTCAGTGAAATGAACACACATCCGTGGTGAAATAAACACAGCAGCCACGAGTGTTTCACAATAACATCATGAAACAAACCAGGACAGGAAGTAACATATTTTGTCTATGTAAAATAATGGAAGACATTAAATAAAGAAATCCTAAAAAGTATATTTTCTAACTTAGGCAAGACGCGTGTATTAGCACTCAACTTTTCTGCAGATCTAATGGTTCAGTAAGAAGTTCAGTCCTACAGCCACAAATTACATAATATTGTTAAATTACTATATATAGAAATTATAATCTTGTCAGAATTTCTGAAAATGTATGCAGTGAAAACTGGCAAAATATTTTGTTTCTTGATGAGTGCACGTTTCAGATTCTAGCACATTTAAAAATAAACTGGAATTCTTGTTTTTAAACAGACCATTACACTTCAGCCTTTCAGGATATGTTCAGAAAATTACTATGTTTTTACTGAGTATTAATCCAATGGAGGGTGTTCCTCATTTTGGAAACCCGTCTCAGGGGAAACGGCAGACATAAACACACCTCAGAGATATTCAAATTAATAACAAACAGACTGATCAAATAAAAACATAATCTAAAATGGCTAGACTTAGAAGGACATTTATTAGACAAATTGGTATTTTCTATTTCATCCAGCTCATTTACAAAGAAAGTTTAGTCTCTCTAAAAGCAGGTTTTATGTCTTGCTCTTTAAGTTTCCCAGGATCCAACGTTTTCCTGTCACACTTTTAATAAGGTTTGCATCCACCTGTTGAAAATTAGGAATCATGCTGGTGTCCTTCCTCTCCCACCCATCGATCACTGCAGCTTGTGTCCAGGTTATTCTGTGATTTTCAAAAGCCCTGCGTTAACTCCAATTAAATGTGAAAACTTGTATGCGTGCGAGTAGGACGCGGTGGGGTTCTGTGCTGGCCGCTGCTGCTGATGTCTCAGAGAGCACAAAGCCCCATCCCTGACAAGTGTGCAGCCCTTGGGAGGGACTCTGCCCATCGCAGACGTTCCTAAAGGTGCGTGTGTGCCACGGCTGTTGAACAGCTCTGACGGGCGCTGAAACATCCCAGAGCTGTTTGTTTGGGGCACGCACACAGCCTGGCTTGGCACTGTCCCGCTGCTCTTCCCCTGCCTCGAGCCAGGCTCGCTGCCTCCGGGGGATGGAAAACGATGGAGAGGGTGAGTGCAGGGTGCCCAGGGCCGGGTGCTCTGGGAAGGCTGCTCAGGGGGCGATGGAGACTGCTGCCTTGTGTGGCAGTAACTGAGATTATCTCAGATCTGTGGGAAGTTCTCTCCTTTATCGTTTCTATTGTTTCTTTTCCTTTCTCCTTTTTGGGCTGCTTTATTCTGCCCAAATAATTAATGATTTCCAGGATCAGAGGCAGATTGAGGCTGCATTCTTTGTTACGATGCTGGTAGAGCAGGGAAAAGATGAGAATAGGAAATGCGGATGAAGAAGACAACAGAAATACAAAGGCAAAGGAGCAGAGACATAAAATGCAGCAAAGCATCTGCAACAAGTTTGTCAGTTCATCGTGAGAGTGACCCAAGGTGTAAAAAAATGCTGTTCCTGCAGCTTATGTTTGGTCCTCTGATTTTTTTTCCTACCTTACAAACTGCTGTGAGTTACCTAAAAGCATTGTCTAGTCTTCTGTTACATAAAATATTACCTCCTTACAGCATAAAACCTGAGAGTGGAGTGTGCAGAGATGAAATGCTCCTGAATGACTGTATGGTGGATTTGGTTGCTGTGGTGATTATCCATCTGTTTAAATACTTCATATGGGAGATTCACAACTCATTTATCATGGAGAAGACTTTCTTAAGTTGTGAGAAACACAGCATTATGCCTGATTCCTGTAATTTTGCACACTTGATTAGAAAAATATTCCACTTTATCTGCCATGGCATAAGGACATGGTGTGGCATTTAGAAAGAGAGGGTACCACACTTGGATTCTGTGTTACCACTAGCCCAGAGGGTCTGGAGCATTAGCACATGTGCAGTTGCAGAAGCTGACTGCCAACACTTCATGAGGGCCTCCTTTAATGAATCCTCAGTCTGAAGAAGTCACACAGATTAAACAGTATGTTTACAAAGTCTGATACAAAAAGAACAAGCCAGCAGACAGGAGACAGCTAAACATTTTATGTATCTGAATATTACCAATAGCTTGTAATGCATTTAATTTTTACTAGTCAATATTCTTAATGTGATGTTTTGTTTTTCTTGACAGTTCCCTTCTCCATGGGATAACATGGCAGATCCTCTTTGGCTTCGAAGCAACTGAGGAAAGGGAGTGATATATCTGCCTTTCCATTTGCACTCATGTTGTCTTTCTGTAGAAAATTACTTGAGTTTTCTTTCTAATTAATACCAATTTATTCAAAAGTCTCCATAACAGATATTTTTTTCCACTTTAAAAGACTAGCAGAAGAAACAATACTGCATTTAAACTACCATCTTAAAGCAGCATGTTCTGACTTACATTAGAAGGAAGAATTGCTCAACCTACATTGTCCAAGCTGTTCTTGTAACTTTAATTCACCAGCAAAAGAGTTTTGGTTTTTTTAAACTTGCTTATGTGGCAGGTTTTCAAATTTCCCCCCTCCAGTGGCAGCGAGCTGTATTCCCATTCCCTGTCAGTGGGGACTTAGATGTACTCGTGTGTATTTTTTTGTGTCAGAGGTTAGACTGTTTGTTTTTATGACTAATGATGTGGACCTTGGGAGCCACATATCTAAGCACCGTTGAGGAAATATCTAGCTTCTGTTAAAGTGTAATCCCTTTCAGGGCATGCCTATGCAGGAGAGCTAAAGGCAGCTCGAAGCTCTGTCTGCCCATGCTCCCCACTGGCTGAAGCCAAGCCAGTTCCATCTTAAGAATCTTTTAGCTCAGCTCTCTGCCTGTGCTGCTGGGTCCCTGCGATGTGCCTATGGACATGGTGAGCACAGCATGCTAGAGAATCACATTTACTGCAGAAGAAATAAAATTATTTGATGAAAATATAAAGTGTCCCTGTCTTTAAAATACTAAATATTAACAAGGGCAGGTTTCATGCATGCTCAGTGAATAAGGCTAAGAGTAAGATCTAAGGGATCAAGTCCCTGTCAGGTCTGGTACTGAGTGAATTTTGCCCAAAATGTGCTTGCATTACACTTCAGACAGGCATCAGGGTTCACTTCCTTGTACTTGGTGTCTCATGGTTCTTCATGTGGGAGCTCCTGACATGCTGTGCTCCTAAGCTGTACGAAAGGGGCCATAATTGAGCCTTAGACACCGTGGTATTTATAATCATTTTGAAACCTCAGAGAGAACAAACATTTAGAGGTTTATAGACAGGCATCATCTTTATGAAGTGTAGGATCTATTTCTGCATTGTCTGCAGCACCCTGCTGAGAATCTCCATGTCCTGCTCATCAGAAAGCTGCAAACCCAGCATGGGCTCTACTTTTTTCCAAGGATGTGCGCATACATCTCTTATAAATAAGCAGTTATGGTTGTTTCATTAGACCTCTAATAACATCTCTATTTTATTTTCCTTTCAAAGATGTTTATTCAGTGTTGACACATATTTATAATATCATCTCAACAGCAAGAGTCTACCCTGTCAGATTTTACAGCTATTATAAAATACGATGCTATCTGCATACAAATGGATGGTGGGAGCCCTACAGACATTTCCCCTATTATTACTGCCTAAGGAAGCAATAAAAATTTAACATTTACCATTGGGAAACACCTGCAGAGATTAAATTAAAACTAGATTATATGCTTATCAGTTATATGTTACAAAAGCAAACTCTTTAGAGATTAACATAAAAATCATTGTTATCAAAATCTTATTAAAAGCTTCAGTTAATACGCTCCATTTTGCACCTCTGCTGCTCAAGCGTTCTCCATGTGTGACTTATTGAGTCTTTGTGCAGCTGTGGGGAGGGGAGGCAGGGCAGCCTCACCGACAGCTTTGCTATCGCCTCAGCAAATGCCTGCCCTGATATTTGGATTTGTCATTAAAAGCTGACCACAGGTACCATTTGTCCTTCCCTCTCTGATCCTGGCTGCTCTCTGAAGAGCTCTCCACACTGCATGCTCTGTTTCTCGAGCATGGCGCCAAGGCAGGCTCCAGGCTTCCTCGTGGAGCTCTGCTGGGAATTACTCTGGAGAGCACTTGTCCTTCCTGCTGAACTTGTTCCTTAGTATGGTCAGCAGGACCAAGACAAGGGATTTTTAAGAGGCTAGAAGTTCAGGACAAGGAGCTGCTGTTGCTGCTAAGCAGATGGTCTGGCGTTTAGTTCCTGCGGCCCTTGGCATATTGCAAACATGCTTCAGAAAAGAGACCTGGGAGGTGACTGGGCTGGAGTTGATCTCTGACCTGGAAATTCAAAACGCTTCTGGATTTGGGCTTTGCTGCCACCAACGTTTGAGAAGCTTAGAGTGAGGATAATCTACCTGCTCTGGCTCGTAGAGGACACGCAGATCCTACCTGTGCCTGATTTGCACACACAGTGGTTAGGGTTTATTTCTCCATCTGGTGTTACAATGACCCCTTTGACTCCAGGCATTAGAAGCAAACTGCCTTGGGCATATTACAAACTGTATGGGAGGGTACAACTCAGGAACAATCTGAATTGTTTACCTGAAGGCCCAGGCCAAAACTCCCTTTCCAGAGATTCTGCCCAGTTTGGTGGATCTGGAGAAGGTCTCACTAAGGAGAGGTTGAGATCACTGTTTCTGTGACTGTAAAATAACCAGAGTCATGTAGTTTAGCAAAGGCTGAGCCCAGGAGAGGACTAGGGAGTGTCAGACCATGGTTTCCTCAAGACATTTATCCTGAAGACAAATTTGATGTAGCGAACCTTCTGGCCAATTTTTCCAACCCCTCACCATCTCCTCTGGTGTGTTGGCACAGACTGTAACATTTAATTAAGTGAATAAGGGGTTTTCGGAGAGTCCAACTTTAAAAAACCCAGTAACAACTTAGTTTTACAGAAATAGACAAAATAGTACCCAGACCTGTGGGGTGGGAGATGCAGAGCCAAAGAGGAGCCAAAGATTATGGGAGTAGAAATGGCTGAAGCTTGCTTTGCAGGGAAGAAGAATGTCTATGCAACCATGGCCTAACATTTTAGGTAATAAGGATTTGCTGGCCCAGCTGATTTTCACTGAAATAGGTTAGGGAGTGTTCAAACAAGTATATCCAGATCAGAGGGGTGGTAACCTATTGCTGGGCAATGCTCACCAGCCTCTGGGCAGACTGGGAGAGGACTGTGCTGTCAACAGAGGTGGATTTGGGAGGAGACACGTGTCCCCAGCCTGACTCCCAGCACTGTCACAGCCTAACCCAGGCATGCTGGGTGCCTGCCTCTCAGAGCAGCTGGAAAGTGCACTTTGCCTTCCCTCATGCCTGCAGGGACAGGCTGCACATTAGCGTTTTTATAACAAGCTCTCCTTTGAGGGGAGCTAATAGCCAGACTTGGCCACTTCAGCAGCAGCCATGGGCACATCCAAATTCTGTGTGGAAGCTTGAGTTCTGTCATTTTACTTGGACAAATCACCATATTTAACTTGGAAAGGCCTGCTCATCCTCTCTTGCTCCACTTTCAGGCTCTGAGCAGCATGAATTACTGACAAGGGGATTCAAGATTTCATTTTTCAAAAATGACGCACATTTTTGTATGTACATACCTGTAGCCAAGATGTAGAACCCCCTTAACTGTAGTCTGAATTTTCCATCGTCATTATGCTAAATAATTCACTTCTGCTGCCACTAGAGGTATAACATTCACTTGAACAAATACCAAAGGAAACATTTAGTTGGAAACCTTGCCCATATTAATATTTCATTTTTCAAATAATGTTTTTGATCTGGGTTCTTTTGGAGGCCTCAGCCTACTTTGCCTATTCCTGTTGGGCAGCCTTTATTTTATTGAACTACAGCTGGCTACTCCTGAGATGAAATGCCACTTTGTGATTAAAGGGTACAGAATTGAGTGCTCATTTAAGCAGCATAAAAAGCTAAATTACAGTATCAGTCATTGTATCAATCATCTGTGACTACCTCATGTGCAGCCTTGTACCAACACATTTGTAAGTCTCATTCCACCTCAATTCTGGTGCAAATTTACATTTATTCTGAAATGCAAACATAACAAAATTTATTTTAAATGAATTTGCTTTTTTTCCCCCCCATGTAATAACCAGCTCTCAAATATAATCTCCCTCTTGAAAGTCATGAAAATGTCAGTGGGGACAAGGGTAGCAATGAAGTTCCCAGATTTCCTTTGGCACTGGTAGGAGAATTGCTGCATAACCTGGGGTTTCACGGCAGACCTGCAGCGCCGACATGGTCTGAGTGCAGCCCGAGGGATGGCTCAGCTCAGGGGTGATGGTTTGTTATTAGGGGTCTAAATTACACCTGACCACAACCTGGTGAGAACATAATCTTTGTCTGTTTGAAGTGTTCTGCCAGGCTCAGAGCCAGGCTCTGCGCAGTGGGTTCTGCAGAGCCAGGGAGCCTCAGGGAGGTTTCTGTGGGCACCCCCAGCTCTCCTGCTGCCTTCTGCATGGCCCCCTTCGCCTTCCCACTGCAGTTCCACGTGCTGCTTCCCACCTCCCCCTCAGCTGTGCCTGAGCAGCGCAGCCCAGCCAGACACCAGCAACAGCTCAGGAGCGAGCGTGGGGACAGCGAGTGATGCCAGCCAGAGCTGCAAACCTGCGTGGAGAGCAAGCCCCAAAACAGTCTTCCTGTTCTCCAAGCTCTCCTTGTAGGACTGCACCCATCTCGCTCCAGGGAGAAGTGGAAGAAAGGAGGAAACAGCACCATGAATGCTGGAGGGAGAGATCTCAGTCACCGGTTTTGTGAAGTTTAATTTTTTTGGGTAAAATTGCAGCATTCAGAAAACAAAGGTGTGATGGACAGACTGAAATGTGGGCTTTAATTTAGAATCTCCTGCACTGCAGCATGATGTACCCCGTTTATAGGCACTGTGCTATGTGTCACAGGAAAATTATTTTGGAAAGAAAATATTGAAACAAGACACCAGACGATCTCAGAAGTTTCCCTCTAAAATGAAATTTTGGGAAAATTATTGATTACTGGAAGCCTTTCATTACATTCAGTAGAAGTGGGCTTTAGCTGGGAGAGGTGCTCTCATCATAAGTGAAGCACAGATCCACATAAAACTCCTGGCCTAGTGCAGTCTTTCCCCAATACAACACTAATAGCACAGTTTGGATAGACCACATGCAAATTGCACTTGGTGTATTCTTATTTTTAGTTTCCTTGTACTTTTTTAGTAATACTGATAAATTCTCTGAAGTCTTATTACACTCTCAAGAAATATTTTCTTAAGAGAAACAATGTACAGTTGGGATACTTGGATTATATTAGGATAAAAGTCAATAAAGTAATACCACTGAAATTATAGCAATGGGAGATAAAATTTAGATCCATGGAATTTATTGAAAAAAACCAGCATAGCTCTCTGACCTTATTTCTTCCCTCTACACAGTCATTAGCAAGACTGTGCCATTTGTTTACAGCATCCTCCTATTGCAGGCCCCATGTTAGGCAGCAAATTCAATTGCAGAAGTATTTTCACTGAAGCAGTTGTGTTCAGAATAAAGCTACCAACATACTTCCTCACAAAAATCAAGAAAATGTGTGGCAACCTTGTATGCTTTGTCCACAATTTTGATAACTCTTCCCAATGATACAGTTTAGAGTCAAGTCGACCTTTATGGGTTTCACAGCTAAGGCAACAGTTACATAAAAAGGATGAATGAGCAACAACAAAAGAGGAAGGCTGGGATCATATAATCTGAACACCAGAACTGCCTGCATTTATACTTTACTATTTCAGTGAGGGAGGCAGCACTGGAGAGTGGTAAAGCTCATAACTTTAAGTAAGGAAATGGAGGTTCTGCTTTTATTTCTGCCTTTTATTCCCTGTATTGCCATAAGTCATTTAAGACCAGACTGCAAATGTTACCTAACTTTGATTAAAAAGGCAGAAATTGTATAATTAAAAACAAACAAACAAACAAAAAACCAAACCAAACTTGTTACTTATAGTCAAAATTCTGCTGGGTGGTGAAGAAAAGGGAGCATGCAGAAGTCAAGGTGATTTTCAACGACAAAAGTGCCTTTGGCTCCTATGATAAGATGCTTATTTCTGCCTCAGTGAATGAGAATAAAGCACTGACACCATGTGAAGTATGTTGGACGTGAGTTAGTTTATATGACTGTTAACAGTTGGGACTAGTATTTGTCACTAAACTAAAATATTGGCAACTACACAAGGAACAGGAGAGCATCTCTGTCACTCAGTCTTGCTGGTTGGTTATGCTCCCCTCTTTAGTTCTTGCTGAGATACAAAAGGCTCCATTTCCAAAAAAACTAATAATTTGATTATTACAAGAGATGTACGACATGCCCATAACCATGGTTGGAAGAAGTATTTAAATTTGTTATGATCCTAGACCAGATCTGGGCTCATGTGGAGAGCTTCTTCCAGTGTGGTGATACTTGGTTTTAACAGGACGTTCTTTTCTTTCTCTGCAGGATTCTGGAGCAGACATCTGGGATGGCTTAAGGAACTGGATAAAGTTTGGGTTCCCTTTTGTGACTAGCAAAGAACCCTTAGCCTTTGAGGCCACAAATTCATACTTTCATCACTGAGTTCCAAAAATTGACCTGTTTGTCCGTGTCTCCCAAGATTCAAAATAGAAGGGACTCCTTTAGAGAATCAGCAGGCTGGCCTCAATGCCGTTCAAGCCAACAGAGTTTTTGTTCAGCTGCTGTATTTGAGGCATGCCTACTTCTGATTTTAACTTTTCTTAATATTTCTGCACTAACAATGTGGAATATTAGCACACATAAATCTGCGGGGCTTGCTGAAACAGTTTGCATATAGTTTCATTGACCTTGACAGCAATAAACAATAGTTTTTCCAGAGGGAAAACTGAGTTTCTCTGTATGTTTGTTGTGCTAGTTCTCGGCTCAGGATTTTTTTCCTCTATTGTCCATTAAAATTTGTTTTATGGCCTGTGTGACACAGTGACTGATGCTGAAATCCTCTGATGTCTTTTAGAAATGCAATAGAAGCAATTTCCAGCCCATGTTGCAGGAAATTTGCATGTTCCAATGAATAAAAATTAAGATGAAAGCAGGATGTGTGGGAAGACCTGGTAGTGACAGAATCATTCCCAGCTGCTTTCTTGGTTGCAGAGTAATCATAAAATGAGGATTTTTACCAAGCTTGTTCAAACCTCCATCACCAGATTTTGGAAGGATGTGACCACTACCAGCTGCCTTGCTGAGTTATCTGTATGTTCTGTACTTCTGTAAAACTCATGATTAGGCTCTGACCAGAAAACAAACTTCAGTGAGAAAGAACAGTCAGCAAACCCCTAAAGTCCA
This sequence comes from Grantiella picta, assembly GCA_013397955.1. Lineage (NCBI taxonomy): Eukaryota > Metazoa > Chordata > Aves > Passeriformes > Meliphagidae > Grantiella > Grantiella picta. Next base: position 234,723 of record VZRM01007174.1, on the reverse strand, counting down.
CTGTCTGCAGAGTGCCCTTTCTTAAATGAGCTGGCTTTGTTTTAATGGTGTTCAGGAAAAACTGTTTGCAGTGAGAAGGCAAAGTGTAGCCCTGGCCTCTGAAATCAGATTCCACTCTTTGCCTATCTACTGAGAAAGGAGCAGCTGAGGATAAAGCTTGCACACAGGCAGCTCTGTATAGTGTTTCAAGGAAAGCTTTGGAAAAGATAAGATTCTCATTTTGTACTTTGACAAAGAGCTGCACTGACTGCAGGAGTCTCCATGTTATGCTCACAGCAAGTGCAGCAGTTTTCCATGGCATTGCTGCAGCACTGCCCTACCTCATTTTATGGCTCTTGCTGTTTGCCACATCACAAGCTCCTGGGAGCTGGGGGTGCTGTGGATGTGCCAGTCCCAGAGCCTGGAGGCAAAGGGTTCATGGGAGAGCTTTCTGAGTCCCTGCAAGCAATGGGAAGTTAAGAGTCCAGACAGCCTCTGCGGCTTTTGCTTGAAAACAGTAAATAAGTAAGAGAAATATTATGGTTGTATCTGGTATGCAGCAAGGCTGTGCATTTGAGTTTACTTACTTTTCAAGTGCTCCACATATCCCTTATTTGATCAGGGGTTTGCAAACGTGGCCCTGGGAGGGTTGCAGGGGTAATTGGCTGACAGCCTAGGACTGTATTTAATCAGCAAGGAATGCACCGGCCCTAACTGCATTCCCTGTAGGAGCCACAACCCACATGGCTACAGGTGCTGTCCTGCTCTCTCCTCAGGCCCAGGGACTGTCCTTCCTCAGGCAGGAGAGCTGCATGTCGCAGCTTGTGCTGCATTTGGAAAAGAATACATTTGGATATCACAATCAGGACAAGAGTCTTTCTATGTTCTGTTTTTTGCTCTGCCATGATGGCAGGCAATGTGCTTGGATTTAGGGCCCTGCTGCCCTCTAAGCACATGAACCCCTGGTTGCCATAACCTTGCTCGATTCACATTTTTTAATGCCTCTTTGATCAACCATTTTGGGTCAGCTGGGCCTAACTCTGACTAGCATCAGCTGCTGATCTTTCTGAGTTCATCTGGAGTTTCAAGTGATTGATACCTCAGAGAATTAAGCTCAAAGTGCACCAGGCGAGACTGCCTAGAGCTAAAATACCCACAGTCAAAGCCCATTAACTGAAACGTCTGTGTTTCACTGAAAGTCTCTTTGGAAAGCTGAAGCGGATTTTTTCTTTGTTGCCACTATTCTGAAGTATTCTGCCTTGATACACTAAGATGAAATATACTGTTCTGTTTTTTTAAGCAGTCTGATGACTAAATAATCTCTTCAGTGCTAATTTCTAAATTTAAAAAAGTTTACTTCTATTTTTATGGTGATTTTAGCTTTATCAGGTGATTGTTTGCCTGGGATGTGATTCAGGTAAGCTCCTCTTATGTGTAGTGTAGGAGAGGGTAATTTATGGTTTCAATCCATTAAGCTATGTGTATTGCATCACTGTGGCTCCTCCTGCAGAACAACTGGAACCTTGTAGAGTTGGGCTTCTCTCGTTGCTTGTTTTCCTTCTGATCGTGGACATGTGTTGGGGGGAGAAGAGAGCTTGCACAGGGAGATGGCAGGAGGGTGGTACTGCTGGGGATAAGGGACAAGCTGCCTGTCCCTGGCTGGGTGGTGATGTGGAGTGTGTGTCGTGCAAGGCTGCAGAAGTGTTGGGGTGACGAATGAGTGTGTTGTGACATGGGAAAGGGTGGGCACAAAGTCCCAGTTCAGTTGGATCTTCCTTGCAAAAACAATGGGTTTAGCTGAATGGGGAATAATTGAAAAATGAAAATGTTTGGATGAGAACTGGTATTATTACAGTTTTGGTTTTTTTTTTAAATATAAGGGTGAGCATAATCATAAATGGGAATTTTGGTCCTTTATATGAACGTTGAATATAAAATCTTTTATTGCAGATACTTTTTTAAAAAATTAACCTGAGTGATTTCAGGGTGGAGTTTCTGGATTTTCTTTTTGTTTGTTTGGTTTTCCTTGCTGTCTGAGGTAAATTGTTACTTTCACTTGGCTATGGAGAGCAGTTGTTTGGTTTCTTCGCCTTTCTTTCTTTTTGTAAAAAGTACTGAATTATCACTGGGTACTGATGAGCTTTTTGACCAATAATGGAGGCAGCTACATTTTCTACCCTTTAAATATGAGATAAATGCTACAATTAAGTGCCAAAACATAGGATTGAAATTTTCCTTGGTTTAACCTGAGCTAATGCAATATTCTCGCTCTGCACAATTACAAGTGTGGTTGCACTAGGGAAAATGGGGGGGAGGGTTAAATTGCAAAGCTCTGCCCCCAGAGAAAGACTGCTGGAAGATAGAGCAGGGCAGAAGAATTAAGAGAAGGCTTACTGCTCCTTAGTGATGTACAACACCCGGGCTTAAGGCTCAGCACAGAACAACAGGAACTGCCACGCTGTTTCCAGGAACAGCCACCAGTACTCAGGAAGGGAGGAAAAGGCCAAATACCGAATCAGCTTGACTTGATGCCTCCTCCCAGCTCTGGGTAAAGGTTTGAAAACCCAAAAGTTTCACCAAAGCTACAGGGTTTTTTTGCTGTTGATCACGCTGTCCCACGTGAATTTGTTTAATGCCTTCTAAAATGCATTTTCAGTCTCCATAACCTCCTGAGGCACTAACTGCCACAATGCAATTATGGATGGTAGGAAAGAGTACTTCCTTTTGGGTGTGTTTGTTTTAAACCTGCTGCTAAATGCCTTTGTTGGATGCCCCCTCAGCTTTTGTACTGCAAGAGAAAGTGAACAATTACTCTGCATTTACCTTCTCCATTTGGTGTTTTATGGACTGCCATCATTTCCCTCTGCAGTCATTTTTTTTTCCATCTTGAAGAGCCTTTGTCTATTTCATTTCTTTTTGCAGTGAAACGGTTCTGTATCTCAAATAAGATAAATATGGGCTTTTATTGCTCCTCTCTTTTTTTTCTCCTCTCAGACAAAACTGTCAAGGAAACCCTATACAGGAATGCCATGGTTAAAAGATTCTTAGGTGCTTCTTCATGCCAAAATAATTAGCTTTTGACTCTTGGAAATTACCAAAAGCTTCTGAAAGGAAAACCTCGTTCTTGTAACTCCCTCCGGTATGAGATTTTGTTCATATCCAAAGCTTGGTAAGAGAATGCAGCAAGTAAACAGAATTGTCTGGGTTTGAAGTTCTCCTTTGTTACCAACAAACCCTCCAACTTAATACACAAAAATCAAGTGAGTGAAAGGAAGTGACAAAACTGGGACCTGAGAGTTCAGGAAGTTCAGTAATTCAGCCTGTACTGAGCAAGGTCGGCAGCACTAACAGGACACAGAGAGCAGCTCCAGAGAGAGTGAGGCTGTTTTATTCTACCTAGTCCAGAATAAGGACAGTATCTTTTATTGTGTCTAAATCTGAAGTGACAAAGGAGAGCACATTTTTATTTTAAGTTTCTGTGTTCCTATCCGGCACAAATAGAGGGGCAAATGCAAATGTCTCCAGATCTGAGCAGAACCATCTGCAGGGAACACCTTGCTGTCCTTTCAGTCTGGCAAAGTCACAAAACTCTTCTACCTTATGCCCTTTTTTCCTACCTTGTCAAATTCAAGCTGACTCTTCAAGACTTTGCACACCTACTTCTTTCTTCCTGCTGTGTCTCAGTTCTTTGGATTTCCCATCTGCTGTGTGCTGCTGGCAGTGCTGTTGCCCTGCACTGTTTGCTCCTGCCATCTCCTCTTTCCATGCCCCTATATAGGGAGTGCCCTCGCAAAATGATGTTGTGTCCCTGCCCAAGGTCTTCCTGGAAACTTGTTTCTTCCAAACACCTACCAGATACCTCAGGAGATGAGCTTTCACTTCCTCTTCCTCATTATTGATCTAAAAAAAAAAAAAATTATATATTAATGAAAATATCTTTGTTTTATTTCCCCATGCATTTGCTTTTTGCTGAATTTCCTGCTAAGCTCCCAGTGTTGCTTGGGCCTCTTTCCCTCCTGTCCCGCCTCGTTGTCTTGTTACCACCCACTCATTAGATCATGGCTCAAATTAGCTGGTGAGAACTACAGGGCAGGGTTGGTTCCTCTCGCCTCTGTAGCGAGGGCTTGATTCAGTTTTAAGTGGTTCAAAAAAATATTGCAAACAACAAAATAAGCGCTTCCAAGACTGGGGAAACCAAGGTAGGAAGGCCAGGTACCCATGGAAAGTGCTGGTGAAGGTCTTTAACAGAGCCAGCGAGAGCTGACGAGGCACCAAAGCCTTGCGTTCCAAGTAGATCATTCTGTTCATTTTTGTAACTGTCTTTAAAGACAAATAGTCTTTAGGATTAAATATGGGATTCCTTTTGGGGAAAAGAATATTTTGTGAAAATTGCTTTTGGTAAAATGCAATGCTTTTATGGCACAGTGTTTTCTGTGGTATCTTTGGGTGTTTTGGGGGAACTAAATCATGATAAATATACTGATGTCATAGAAGTGTTTGGTTTTGGTAAGATGATGATGACGATTTGTTAAGGATATGTTGGAAATGTTAATATTCATCCCTAAATGATATGTCATATTTCCTATTTGGGACCATAAAGTTACTTTAGATGCCCTTAGCACAGAGTTAATGTCCCATGGAGTGGTTCTCAATATTTTGGAGACTGTCCCTAACTTTTTTTTAAAGACCCAAGGTGCCGTGCCAGTGGTGGACAGTGGGTGTTCCCAGCGCAGTGAAATGATGGTAAGGGGTGAAAACTGACCTGCTGAGCTGAAATCAGAGGCCTGAGGCTTCCAGCAGAGCCTGGTCTGCTTTGGATCAGGCACAAACTGCATGTGGAGTGCGATCAGGTTAACTAAACTTTCTCTGTGGGAGACACTTTGAACTCTGCAAGGAAGAATTTCTGTTGCAGGCAAGCCATGTATATAGTAAAAAATCATAACTGTGTCCAGAAATGAAACAGCCAAGTGTGGCTTTTGCTTTATGATAAATCCTGTCAGTTCAGAGCAGGTCCCCAGCCCATGAGTATTTATTTATTTAAAATAAATGCTGATAGGTAATAGATGAAGCAGTGTGAATTGCACTTGGTGACACAAATCTGTGTAGCATAAACTGGGAAAATGACTCTCCTAACCAGTCTCTGTTTGCTCCAGTCTACTTAAATGTATGTATTTTCAGGTTTCAGTTCTGGTAACAATATGCTGCTTTTATGAGTCTTCCTCAGAGGAACCCAGGCAGAAGGATGTAGTTTTCCTCAGAAGTGGCAGTTTTTTAGTCTGTCTTTATATTTTACATTGCAGAATGCAATAAAATCCAAATCCTGACACTTTGGGCATTCATTTAATTCATGTTGTTGCTTTCCACATGGGTAATACTCTGGATTTTTGGTTGGGGTTTTTTCTTTTTTTTTTTTTTTTTTTTAATGCTTTTCATCCAAAGATCCCAAGCTGATTTGGCCTGATTCCCAGGTACAGCTTAGCAACACTTAGCATAAGACCAGTAAAAGGAAGTAATGGGGAGTTTCACGTAGTTCTTGGCTGGCTGTTAATTCAAATGCACCTACAGTTGGAGCATCCCTGGCCCATGACCCCCTTCTTCCTGTGGCTGTGACTGCCTGGTGCAAGGCTCCTGTCTCGGCCACAAATCCCTCTCCCTTTCTCTTACCCCCCAGAACAAGCTCTGTTATCTCCCAGTGTTTATGAATGAGAGATGATAAATCTTTCTGCGGGGAGAACTTGGCAGGACATCTTGGGGTTTGGGGCTGGGGGTGCCACCTCATTCATCTGATGTTAGTTGTTGCTGGATCACAAACATGCACTAGGCTGAAGCACGCACTTTCAGTTTTGTATCTCCCTGCATAGGTATGTGCACAATTTTAATTTCTTGTTCTCGTCTTCAGATTTAGAGTAACTCAATTCTCCAGTTTGCTAAACTGGAGAGGGTTTCGGTTTCTTTTTCAGCAGACAGAATGTTTTTCAAACTTTTATTCTGAGTGTTATTTTTCCTTTGGAGAGACTCTAGGACTTTGAAACCCGTTCTCATATGGAAAGCCTTGCCTGCCTGGAAATCTGTTCTGGCTTGCTTTGCTGTTCAAAGTGCTGCTTCGTGGGTTCATTTTACATCTCCTCGGAGACATTTTGTCAGAATTTTGCTTATCTACCAGTATTGCAAAACGATCCCCCATCTTAGGCAACCAATCACTTCCTCATCCCCTTCTCATTGGTCTTTAAAGCAAAATGGAAATTAAACTGTGTCTGCTGTTACGCAGGCTGTGGATCTGGCTTTCACCTTTGGACTGTGGGCAGTATTAGCTGTGCTCGCATGAAAACCTCGCAGGAAGAGGAAAGGTGCTCTGAATTGTGCACAGCAAAGGGTTAACACACATCTGGGGGAGAAAGGGAGAAAATCAGGATGGCTGGACTCTGCCCCTTTGCTAAGTGGCTGCTTTTTTCTGAAGTATGTGTAAGACAGATGAAAAACCTCAGAGTTGCCCTGAATTATCTTCCTGAGCATACAGCTCTCTCTTTTTGTGGTTAAATATGACAGTTATAGTGCAGTATTTATGCACAGTCAATAAATCAGCAGAAAACCTGCTGCAGTCAGGGCATGTATCCGTAGTCTGTTCCTTATACTTTAGCTGAAAATGGGATTCCTGAATTTGCTGAAGCCTGTGAAAAGGAATTCAGGTGCACATCTCCATGGGAGACTTACACAAAGTCTGATGGCCCACAGCAACCAGGTTTTGCTGCTCAGCTTCCATTACTGCCCTCCCATCTGCAAACCTAGACCCCTGAAAGGCAGTGAAAAGGCAGGTTTTGGATCAGGCTCCCAAACTCTTGAGTGGAATGATTGCAGAAAGCAGATGGAGCAAGTGAAAGGGGCAGAAATCTTTAAGGGGGAGTTACAATTTTGTGGAAGTTTTAGTGTAGTTACAAAATAGGAAAAAGAAAAAAGGTCCTGCTGAGCAATATCCTGGAAAATACTGGTTTGGGGGTTTTGTTTGTGTTTGTTGGTTTGGGATTTTTTTCTGTTTTGTTTTTCCAGAAGGGGCTATGTGACACACACTGGCAGAAGCAGCCTGGCCTTTTCCAGTGTCTGGCTTAAGAGCAGCTAACTGCTGACAGGAGAGAATATTTAGCCCTGATACAGCACGCACTATCAAAGGACTTGAATTTGCTCAGCCTCTGCCATCTTGAATATAGCTGTGAAGGAGTTGTTACTTAGCACAATCTCTTGCCTTTCGTACCCAAGTCCAGCTGCACACAAATTCTTTACGTTAACAGGGGATTTTACCTTTCTGAAAGGGACAGCACAGATCTGTGGCTGGCTAAGAGCTAAACCCTTCTGAATTCTCACTGGGGTAATGAAAATTTCACCCTGTGTGGTGCCAAACAAGTCCCTTAGCTCTGGTGGCAGCCCCTTTTTTTGTGTGTTAGGGATCATACCTCCCAGCTCATGGCGTGGATTAATCCATATTTTTGTAGTGATTTAGCAGTGACCATTTCTGCTCTGACTGGAAGCATTTTAAATTAAGCAGGAAAGTCATCAGGGCAGCTGTATTACATGACCAAGATAGGGAGCCACAACAGCAGAGGGAGGTTTGAAGGGTTTAGCTGTTGATCCAGATTTTAAGTAGATAATTTCTGACTAATGTATCCAGTGTGGCCCAAATTCAGGGCTAATCGGTGCCAAAGCTGAGCACCTTTGGTGCCTAAAGCAGCATGGCTTCTGTCTCACAGGTGTATTTCTTGTTCAGCTAGGTGAGAAAAAAGTAACAGATGAAGCAATATAAAAGTATTAAGAAATGATCTATTAGTGCTAAAATCCTGTTAGATGCAACAGCTTAGATGTTAAGCTGTGTTAGGACAAGAAACAGAAAAATAATACTTTATCAGCACAACAGTGGAAAATACCACTGATCTGTTTTGTTCAAAAATTGACTGGAATTATTAATCCAGAATTCTCTTCCTTTTTACTGTGGTATGGAATATCTACACAGAAACTATTTCAAAATATTTAATTATAGGAGAGCTTAATCTGCTGTAGCTGTTGTGATTAATTTCCCCATAGAGACAATTTCTTTAACTATTGCTGTTGAAGAAATGTAGATGAGTGTATTTTCAATTAAAAATCAAGAAAAGTTTAAACTTTATAGAGGTGATGAATGTCTGCTGCCATAGCTGCCAGGTAGTCAGCACTGCAAACACAAATTGTACGGAGCAGCAGTAAAAGCCATTCTAGCTGCATTCATGCATGTTAGCAACCATGGTGTCTGTAATTTCAGGAATAAAAAGTGTCTCATTAAACTAAATAAATGTCTTGCATTGTGCCTAGAAGATTGCTAGACTTCAGCTCTTGTGGTGTCCAGCTGGAGCAGGATCCAAAAAAACAAGATCCTCAACAGAGAAAGAGGGACAGTATGTGAACCTTGTCTGCTGCTGCCCTTGGAAAGGTCAACCTGTGAAATGGGAAACAAGAATTTAATCTTGACCTTTAAATACTATGTTTGGATGGGAAAGAAGTGGCTTTTAGGTATCTGGTGGTCTGGGATTAGAAAAAAAAAAGGTGAGGATATGAACTTGTAATTGTTTAGCATTTCATACAGCCAGTGGAGGAGGCTGCAGGACACAGGGCTGCTGGGTTGCCAGCTGGAATTGGCTGAGGTCAGCTGGAGGCAGAAGGGAGTCTCTGATCTCATCTGGTTGACATGAGAGCAATGCAAAGGTGGCCTCATCGAGTTCCCAGTGTTGGGACCTGGCGGTGTTAGGTGGCATCTCCTACCAATAGTTCAGTTTCCATTCAGGCCTTTGCAAATCCATTCCTGTCCAGAAGTTATCTTTCTAGACTAATATGTAGCAGTACAAAAATACAGTATCTGCATTTTTATCTTATCTATAGAGATTCAAATCCCATTTGTTTCAGTCTGGTTCCATTCATGTGCACTAATCACTTGTGTGAAAATATTTATCTGTTTATACCTCCTGGCATTTCTACTATGATTGTTAAAATTCAGAAACCTTGATCAAAGATACACTCACACACACACAACTTATGGAGAGGGCCTGGATAATGGAATGGAGTCTCCAAGTTTGACAGGATTCTTTTTCAAAATGAGCTGCTTTTCAACTGTTAATTTACCCCCTTTTGGTTCAATAGAATTAAGTAATGTTACTTGAAAAATATCTGCAGCAGTTTTTTTAAAAGACAAACTTCTTTCTAAAGCAAATATAGAGACTTCGCAGGTCCTGTGTTCAGGTGTTGAGCTTTTTCTGGTGACAAAAGGGATGAGTACCTGCCTCAATTAAATGAGTTTACATCTCTGATTGTTCTGATCAAAATGGGCAATGGCATCTAACATTCATATTTTGTAATGCTTTGTGATGGGGACATTAGAATTCACCACAACAACAGTATTGTTCAAGTGGTTCACAGAAATGGAGTGAGAACTGAAACCAACTCTGCTTGTTCTCGAAATGAATGGCAAAAAAATATGCAGAAAAAGCCTTTCAATTCAAAAGCATTGAAAAATATTATCAGTTTCTTTATTATTTTAAAGTAAGATCCATGTTGACAGTGCTGCTTTTGTGTGTTTTGGATTTACTCCTGGAAGCAAACAAGCATTCATGAGTGGACATAGTGCTAAATGTTTCCTCAGTCCCCTTCCCTTCACCTGGTTAGTGTCCATGGTTGCTGCTGGGTCCATCAGAGCAGGACACCTTGAAGAGGAGGCTCAGGGAGGACCTTATTTCTCTTTAAAATTACCTGAAAGGACGTTGGAGCCAGGTGCAAATTGGGCTCTTCTCCAAGGCAACCAGTGACAGGACAAGCAGACAAGGTCCTGAGCTCTATCAGGGGAGGTTTAGGTTGGATAACAGGAGGAATTTCTTCAAGGAAAGGGTGATTAGATATCGGAACAGGCTGCCCAGGTGGGTGGTGGAGTCCCTGTCCCTGGAGGTGTTTAAGGAAAGACTGGACGTGGCACTCGGTGCCATGGTCGGGTTGACAGGGTGGTGTTGGGCCATAGGTTGGACTCGACGACCTAAAAAATACTTTCCAGGCAAATTGAGTTTGTGATTCCTCTTTTCAGATAATACTTTTTAAGTCTGAGTGGTAGGAAATATTGCAAGGTTTACGTATTTTCAGTTTTGCCGCAATTAATTTGTCGCCATCCTGCCTTTATCCAGGTAGAGAGGTGCCCTGTTGGTGTGTGATGCCCAGATCCACGCACTGCCTGTGGGAGATGGCTGCTACCTGACCTGGGAAAGGATCGCACGTGGACGGCTGGGGATTTAGTGCTTAAGTGAAACCTCCGGAGACCAGGAACGGGGGCGATTATGTCACCGGGTGAGCAGCTGAGAGGCTTCGCTCGGCCTCCCGGGGCCAACGCGCAGCTCCCGCACACTCCCTGCTGCCCCGCGGGGCTCCCCAGCCACCGAGGGCTGCGCGGGCCGAGGGGAGGCGGCGGCGGGGAGGTGTGAGGCGGCGTCGCGGTGACTNGCGTGCGCGCTGGTCACATGGTGCTGGTGGAGGCTCAGGGAAGAGAAGTTGAGTCCGGGCGAGCTCGGGCAGCGCCGCCAGAGCCGAGCGAGCCGCGGGCG